>JAQFYG010003997.1:0-11654 GCA_034694325.1 Entomobrya corticalis | reverse complement strand
TCTAGTCCACAAAAACATACTTTTCCCATTTAGTAGTTTTGATTGAGTTTAGCGAGTCTCGGGTTAAGAGAATTCAGTTAAAACTGTCTTTTTAGCTTGCCACCTACTGCAGGATGCATGAGAAAACATATCCTTTGTAGATTTAATTTAACTTAAAGTTACATTGATATATTGTCGATCTTTTTATCACAAAAAAAGTGGCGGCAGCAGCGGTGCATGCATATGTCAGCACTATACGTTTTCTTTAAAATGGAGTGCAAACCTGCAATTATTTCCCTGGTATGATATTATTATTATTATCATAAGGGATATCATGACAGTAGCTTCTATACAATCAAAATGCACACACACAACTACCACTTTTCCGTGTGGTACTTGTTCACAGTAGCAAACTTGTAATAACAGCAGTCATTATAATAAGGCATGTATTAAATTGCAAGGTGGATAGTATCCTCTTTCGTCCTCATTGCTACTAAAACAATATTAAGTTAAAGCCACATACCTCCATAATTTACTTATGTTTCATCATAAATGCACACATTCTTTTCTTATTCCTTTTTGAATGAAACATTCAAAATCATTGACTTCGGCAAGTCTTTATGATCGCACGGTCAACAAGAAATCACGCCATTTCTCTTAAACCTGTGTGTATTATTAATAAATGGAGAGACTGGCAATAATTATCCTAAAAAGGGTTTACCAATTGTGTTTTTTATTATTATGAATTATTATAATCATTATTATTAATAAAGCTTTCATGAGCTACTTTTCCTCGTTTTATGGATCCTTAAGGAGAATATTTCGTTTCGTTCCTTTTTTCTTAACATTTCTCTTCTATAATGCTTCCCTCTCACTCTTGACAATTAAAAATTTTCGTGATTTTGTTTCACCTCCAGAGGGGGAAAAGCAATATATTTCACCTAATTTTTTACCGTCATTCTTTGGATCGTGTGTGCATAATGCTGAAATGTCATGTGCACATTATAATAAATACTCTGTGAAAATGAAAATATATGGAAAACGGCAACGCTCCTAATTCAAGAGCTGGAGGAGGTAATTCATTATGCTAAAAAGTAAAAACATTTTTCAGAATCACACAGAAAAACGCAGCACCAGTCCACTCCTGACTGACCCTTTCCCTCTTTCCCTGTTTTATTTCATGTTATACTTTCAACTAGCGAAGCACATTTCATACTTTATGACTTTCGTTGATGTTGTTATTTCTGTGTTGTTTTCTGATAGCCTTTGGCCCTCCAATGTTCCATATATCACAATGAAAGGGAACATGAGAAAAGTCCAAGAAAGAAAGAAAAACAATTGCAGGAAAACAAGCGATTTTGATTTTTACTTTTGTAAAACTAGAAAAGTTTTTCTCCTGCTTAAAAACTGCATAATATTATTATTTTGACTTCGTTTTATTTTTCATTACAACACCATTTCTACAGATTTCAATCTTGGATTCAGGCAAAAATCCAAAGAAATAGAAAATTAAAGCGAGTATAGTGTAAATGTATTCATGGGTTTGAGCAATAAAACATTTTTTCTGTTTCCCTTTCCAGATTACGGAACAATACTCAAAAGTAAATTATTATTCATTACGGCCACAATTATTATTACTATTGAAATAGAATATTCTAAGATAGGAAGTTAAAGATTAAGATCAGACATTAAAATATTTTGGACGCTTTTGCAAGAAAGAGAATAAGTTTCCCTACATGTGGTATCTGCTTGAAGTTCACCTCACACTCAGTCAGCTAGTCGATACAAGTATTTTATAATGCAAATATAGCCAAGAAACTAAGAATATACGTGCGTTATAAATAGGTACAATAAGTATACCTGACACGTACTATTAGTCACACAGAGACAAGCTATTCGAAATGATTGAACGAAAGTGAAACAGAAATGTATACTTGTTTGATATTTCACCTCGGGTTGTCTCATGCTGCCTTATACCAGGCTTAGCCGTTGTAGCTATTATTACCAGATCAGAGTATATGGTCGCAGACCCAAAGACGTGAGCTGTTCAAGAATGTCATCTGCCTTTATTTGAACTAGTTTGCCTTCTCCCCCTTGATTCCCGTTTCGTTACCTGTGCAATTATAATTCACATACTCTCACGAGAAGAGAAAGAGAGGAGACGAGTGTCAAAGCTTAGTTGAAATACGTTTCTCCATCACACGTTACCCCCAAGCAGAATCCAGCAAATACTATATACTTATTGCACTTCCCATTCAACCCTTTTATTTCAAATTTCGTATATTTCATGTACCATTTCAAAATAGCCATCAGTTTTCTTCACTCTCACCACCTCATATGCATAAGTGAGTACATTTGGTTGGAAAAGGAATGGTTTCAGGGCTCGAAGGGTTTTTGTTTGTAAAAACAACACCTGGAAAAAAATGTCGAGAAGGAAGGAAAAAGGAGGAAGCACGCAATACACATTCCTTTTTTTATTACAAATATTCTATTTAAATAAGGTTTTCTGCAAATGCTCCCTATTTTTGATACGTAATACATACTTCATATTATCATGCATATTATTATGTAGTGGAGCTAATATACACAGATATCCATTGTGTTTTTTTTCAATTCGACACAATCCTACGGAAAATACCAATGATAAAAATGATAATAACAACAGTAATAGAATGTTATTATGAATAATATACACATTAGAATATTGCTTTACTGCCGAACCACTTACTTCTCTCGGGAAAAATAATGAGTTTCATATTTTTTCTGTTAGAGACAGAAGTAGATTTTATATTTGAGTTTGGTAATATTTAGCACGAAGACCGAAAAAAATAGAAGGAGCAAAAGCCATATATTGGCATAAATAATAGATTGAACACCAAACCTCCATGCATCACCACCGTTTGCTATCAACATGTACTTCATGCATAATATTAAGAGTATGTATTTGTAATAGGTCTACACTTGCTTATTTGACAAAAATAGTAAAAGGGAAGAAAACGCAAGCTTTGCTTGCTTGGATGGTTAAGTTAGTAGTAGTGGTAGTTATTGTTGTTTCATGATGATGAATAATGTAGGGAAACATTCGTTTCGACAAAATGCTAATAAACTCAAAGTACCATATTGCTCTTAATAATATATGCTTCTCCTGGAAATGAGAAGAGGAAAAAAAGAGTTGAGCTCAGGTGAAAAATAGTAAATTTTTACTGGGTATTTATATATTCGTTATAGAACATCAATAGTATGCTGAAAATCTATGTACGTACATATAGGAGTGAATATGTAATGAGAGCAATGCCTATTTACAGAAAAGCTATACACGAATTTTTCCTTAGTTTTTTTCCCTTTTTTTATTTTAATGCCTTTAACTACTTACTATCTATAAAATTCTGTTTACGTATGCATAGAATCATTAATATTATTGCTAACTTACTCATGCTAATAATGTCTTATTGCTAATATGGTGGTGGCGTTGAATAATATTATTTTCTTTTGTTAGGATTTTTATTTGTGTGCTTTTACTGTCTTCGATTTTAGCTGAAAACGTTCACCGGAGCTAAGGGGCGTACAAGCACACGAGTGTAGTACACATGCTTGTTTAAAAAAATTGGTTTATTCTCAAAGGAACATCCCGGGCTGCCAGTTTCAATAACACTAATAATATTATTAATGATGTGATAGTGTAAAATAAATGCGACAACCTGTACGTCTTTAGAAGTGGTTACCTCTCAACTTCCGTACTATTTTTTGTACAAAATGTTCAACATTTTTCCCTCGCACTCAAGCTTACTTTTACATATTTTCTATTCTATCACATTTATTATACATGGCAGACTTATAATTATAGGCGATCTCCTTTACTCAATCCGGGTGTTCCACGCAAAGACCAAAAACCAATCCAATTTATCACGAAAAAAAAGGAATTACATGATAGTTCCAAATTCGTGTTGTTCTAAGCATATTACACGCTACACGTACTTAAGAACACAGGTACTTACTTCAACAGGGAAAAATAGTCAAGTAAATGTACAATTCCCATTATTGCTTTATTTTCATATAACGAAAATGTCTCATAAATTTTTAGCACTTTTTATAACAGCATCAATATTTTTCTTTTTGTCCAGTGTGAAGAAATAACTGACCAGTGAGATAAGCAACATGAGGAAGACTCATAAACTTCTCATTTATTATGCATAACATTTTTAGACAGAACAAGAGGAACTTCAATATGAAAAGACATAAAATGGCTGCTTAAGTTATTACGTATGATGCTTTTATTTTGTCGGAAAATTTTAATAAGACAATAACTGAAATTTTTGTATAAAAACGGACGTTGAGTTCGAAGTTATGAGCATTTCCTTTCTGCTACTACGGTTAAAAAATGTTTCAAGAAAATACAGCATAACCGAAGCAAACGGGCGTCAATTATATTAACGCATCATCACAAGCCGCAAACATACAACAGTCGTCCATCCATATGTTATAGCTTGGGTGACAAACCGGCAGTGTCAACCCATCAGAATGTTTAATGAAGTCAGTTAAGCTTGACTAACAGGAGGAAAAGCTGAAATGAGAATGACGGCTTTTCTGTGTCATTTCATGCATGCTTGCATGGGATTCATTGACTTATAGCTAGTTAGGTACATAGCATGGATGGCTAGGAACATGTAAAATTTATAAAGCTCAAATAAACTGTCAATGTCACATTATCAATGGAGATTGCAGTGATCTGATCTGACAAAGAAGTACAGTGACTTGTGACGTTTGCATATGATTTGTACTTTTGTACATATTGTACATATATTTCAGTGTATGAAAACGTCAAATGTGTGAGCTGATTTTGCAAATTACTTGAAAATTTATGTGATTTGTCAACTTTTATGATCATAATGTTTCCATATTTTAGAATTCGAAGGGTGAATAAGTTAATCTTTAAAGCAAATAAAAGGATTATTTATGCCACCATTCTATGAAACGTGTCTGCCCTGCTCCATCCAGCTTTAAAAGTTCATCCCAAAATCCAAAATTTGAATACCACTTACATAACCACATTTTGCAATGAAGACGAAAACGTCGATCTTTTAAATTTTAAATGAAAATCTTGAGCGCGAGATATAATCGGCCGATTCGACAGTTCAAATTTCTACCGTCTGCACTAAACTTTCCAACGGAAACCTACTTTTATTATCTATATAACAAGGACTGCCTACAACGGAAGCTTTCATGGAGGGCACGCACGCGTCTGAAATAGGTATGTCGAAGACACGATATCATCTTCAAAGTTGAACAACATCTTTTCTTGTTGAATATAAAAGAACGATTACCACAAATGTGAGTCGGACAGGTTGTCTTTTGCTTGCTAAACTTAAAATACAAGCATGTATGCATTCAACTGAGATCAGTACAGTAAAGTCGCACACTTTTGTTCTTAATCGATTTAGTTAATATTATTGTTTTCCAAATTTTTTGTTTTAACTACTTTCTAGAGAAATTCTATGAACAAGATTCAAATTTTTATGCATACTGTAGGATTTTTTTTCCAAAATAATTATACGTACATAAAATTCTAAAAATACAGAAAGCAAAGCAGATGCATAGCAAAAATAATAAAAAATATGCGGCAACCTTATAAATTTTTAACGAACCACTTTTTGGACAGTAATATGCTTTTGAAGTATCGTGTGTTACGTGTTTTTAGTTGAGATGATGACGATGATGATTATTATTACCATGCATTATTGTGAAAAATAATGAAAAAGAGCAGAAAAGGAAGGGTTGAAGTTTTTTCTACAATAATATGCATATTTTTGGGCAGTGACTGTGGTGGTGGTACATAGCATAAAGCAGCAATAGGTAATAATAATACATTTTTGAGCAGAATGGGCAGAATATATTCTTATTGTTGATAGATAGATTATTTGAAAGTAAGACTACTCTACTATATATTCATTCATTTTGTGCCCCGCTTACAGTGTACGTTTTTTTATCTCGAATGCAAACTAATTTATATTCAATTCAGGTGAGACAATAATTCAGTCCGTCGACGGAGGCACTTTACTTTCTCATTTCCCATTCCATGGATTTCCGTAGAACCAAACTATCGTCATCAACATATTTATCGTCCCATGACTTGCCATGTAGCTACTTTATTTTTTAGCTGGTGCCCACCTTCCAACATTATCATATATGTCGAAAAAAATATTATGGATATATGTTTACTCGTCCCATTGTGGTCTTTTAATTCTACCTCTATTCTTATTTTGGTTGTTTTGCCTTTTTAATGCACTTATATTATCTACTACTAGAAGCAATATAACAACAAGCAATAGAAAAAAACCAAATTTTTTCGATAAAAGTCTGATAATAGCCATCATGTCCTTTTTCTGTTTCTAAATTTTACTTACCTGTTGTAAGAGCCAGTCTTTTTGTGGTGGTGATCAAATATACAACTTGTCGTTGTTTGGTTTTTGGTGTGGGTCTTCTCTCTTGTCGAGTGGCCGTCTCAAAAAGCAGCCACAATGCCTGGTCAACTTTAACAGTTTTTTCTCAGTCAAGTAAAATATATAAGGCAATGAAAATTTTGTTCAATGCAATAATAATCATTACTATTATTACACTGTTCCTCTTGTCGTATTTTTTATTTCTAGATTATATTGCTTCATTTTTTATTTCGTTTTTCATACTTGTTATGCCCTAATAGTTATATCTAAAAGAAATATTCTTCTTTATTTAAAAAAATGTATTTCCTTTTTGATGTTTACTTGAGGTCCAGTTCTTTTTTTGAAAAAGTATATAAGCCCAGCTGCTCGTCTGCTGCTGTTTATTCACTCTCTCTTTCGTTCTGGCTGGACCTTGCGACTTTTTATTGTGTTTTTGATATGCAAATCACCGGAAGCTGGGGAAACAAAATGCATACCATTATAAAATACTCCTTCGACACCGCTGTAACAAGTAACACAGAGTTTTATATATTGCTGAACATGCACATGAGCATATAGGTATATTATTAAGGCTTTAAAAAGATACTCATTTTACTTCTCGCTACCACTCACTGAAGTAATGAGACTTGTTATGCAATTGCCTTGAGTTTTCTACAAACTAATAAAGGACGGGTTCTACGCTCATTACAAGTCTTTCACGCACACTGCAAAACGCATATTTCTTACGCTTGTCTCACGTTGTCCCAACTCAAACCGTTTTTATATCCGAACCTTTTTTTATGCCTTGCACACTTTATGCAACACACACTTTTTTTATACAAAGTAACATATAGTCCACCACATTAATATAATATCTTTATGTTCAAACGTTATTTAGTATCACGAGCATAAATCTAATTTTATAACTAATTCACACTTTTTGTGAATATTTTTTATGATAAATAGAATAAAAATCAGCAATAAAGTGTAGGATTTACTCATAAAGAGAAAAAATACAGTTTTAAGTGCCAAGTTGAATATGTCGATGTTGCAATACAGCACACTGTGTTTTTATGATATTCACATTTATCTGCTTTCATAAGCTTTGTATTTGAAATTCAATCTGCCAAGACACGTGGATTACCTGCAAGAGTTTCCCGGAATTCAACGTTTCGCGAGTTTTGTAGCTTTATTATTGTTTTTAGCTGTCTGAAATTTCCAATAATGTCAATCTTATCTAAAGTAATTTTAATTTCAATTTAGGGTTTTTTGTATTAAACTAAATTTTTCGAACTAAAGTTCATAAGACACTTGAAAATCACATTATTTTCTTGATTTATGAATATGTGTATATGTTTATATAAAATATACCGGTATAACGGTAGAAGCTCTAATCTAAATATATGTCTTTAGCTAATATAAACTTGTTCTTTCATTTGGGAGTTTTAAGGTTCACAATGCATATTAAATGTATACACTAAACGTATTAATCATATCACTGTTAAACAAACGAAATGTGAAAAAATTATGTCTTTCATAGACTTCAAGTTTTTTACACCACATAGTAATTTGTTAAAGAGAAAGGCTCATTGACGCACCGACAAGCATCAAGTTACCATCTTTGCTTTTCCCAAGTTTCTCCTCGCTTTCATTTAACTTGTTGAAGTGGTGCACTATGTTGTGGGTTTTCCTTTCGGTTGTGGTTGTTGCTTTTGCATGTTTCCTTCCCAAAACAATCCTCGACCGCACACCAAAGTAAAGCTTTTCCACAATTTGGGATCATGGTATTGTCACTCGTCTTCTGATGAGGGCAATCCTATATTTTCTCACCCAAAACCCTTATACTATTGCACGCACCATGTAAAACAAGAAGAAGCCAAAGCACGGTAGCGGTAAAAGTTAGCTTTTACTGTTTTACATTAGATCACACATACGCACATGTTCATAACTCAACCAGCTGAAGCGTGTAATGTTCGTTGTTGTAGAGTACATGGAATAATATAAAAAAAGTCCAAAGAGACTATTCTTAAAACTCTTCATTAATGCTCTCCATTATGATTAAAACGTATGCTAATGCTAAAGATACAAGAGTAACACTATAAAATGTACTGTGAGCTTCCTCAGTTTAAACACACATCACATCATCAATCCTTTCTTTTACTAAATGAATTGTTACTATAGAGAACGGAACAAGGAACAAAAAAAGCTTTAATAAACAGAGGCACATGCGTTCATAAGGTACGCACGTACTACTAACTATTCAACAGCAAGCGACGGAGGAGTGCAAGTACAGTGTTGCTCACTGCTCGACTCAAGCCTGGCTACTGGCGATACTCCTTCACAAGAAAGAAATTCTCAGGTCTACGCCATATCATCACATCAGCGAGGCAAAAAGCCAACCTGTACATCAACAAGCACAACAACATTTGCATCGCATTGTTCACTGCGAGCTAAAAAAAATGCTGGTGCTGGGGAGCACAGAAACACCAAGCAGCAGCGTCGGCAAATATCTCCGTACCTTACGACGCTCTCTGTGTGCAATCTTAAAACGACAGCAACAAAGCTAAAGCAAGCACATCCCATCCTGCCAATTTTGCATAAAAATATGCATTTACAGACAATGACACTAGAAAATAACCTTCTTTGTTATCAATTGCAAATTGCAACAAATAAATACGGTACAAATATAAATCGCCATCGTCTTCAAGATTTTAAATCTTCAGGAAAAAATCAATCAAAAGTAAAGGAGATATTAAGTACTTATTTTAAAATTACATTTCGAGAATTTTGGTATTTTTTATTAAATGGACAGGATTATTCTAAAACATATAGATTTTAACACTACCCTTACTCATATTTCTTCCATCCATAAAATACCCATTTATACACAGAAAGAAACCGGAGCAATATATCGTTTTTAACTTTTTTAGTATAATTATATTTGGTGAAGGCGAATCAATGGAAGTTATTAGGTAATAGTTAAAGCTTCCGAGTCCAAAGGGTTTATTCGTTTCTGCTTTGGCGCTATTCCCCGTATTTCATTTCATTTATGCATATGTTTTCCTGTCTTTGTTATTATTGTCATTATTGCCACATTATTATTATTCTTGCTTCTCGGCTTTAGAACACAAAAATATTGGGATCTTGTAACAAGATAGTATTTAAAAAATAGAGACTTATGTACATCTGTGTAGGATGTAGGTATGCATAGACATGGTTATTATGCTTCAGCTATAAATTTCTCATGCAATTTCCCTCCGTGTGTCTGCCGAATGATGTTATGGAGTTTAGAAGATGAGAGGAATATTCAACCCTTTTTTGTCCCCTTTTCTGTTTTACATAATGTAAATAGTTCCGAGTTTTTTAGATGCGAATGTTTAGAAAGAGTGAAATTTAAATGAAATAAATAATATTATTTTGGGGTTTTTGGCGGCAGGCGGAAAAGACCCTTTTTATAAAAAATGGTGAGACATTGGGATTTCTTCCAAATATACATTAAAGTAAGTAGAGCTCTTGGATATATTATGCAACATTTTATTATAATAATTCCATTCAACAGTGTTGTTAATATTATACATGTTTATTTTGTGGATTTTATTTTCATATTATGTTTCACTGGTTTATATTCTGACGGATTCAACATTTGCTGACTTGACAAAATCAAAAATAATAATAATTCAAAGATACATAATATTATCGTCGATAAAACGGCAATATAGCAAAGAAATTGATTTTCTTCAATAAACATAAACGTGGCATATGAAATCCATAAAAATGTATTATGTTTTGCGTGTAGAGTGCATAAGTAATGTCTGAAAAGGGATGTCGCCGCAAATTTTCACAAAAGATGATATTTGCTTATCAAATGATTTTACCATTTTAGACTGTATAAGATTAATGCAAAACTTAATACCTAGTCAGCATTACCTTGAAATTTAATTGTAAAATATGGTTTTAATGTAAATTTAATAGCCCTTTTAGTGTGTTGAAAAGATGTAAAAAGTCGAGTCTAAAAGATGACGAATATTGTAGATTATTACTTTTTATGTAGGTGAGCTATTTAAGAAAAATATTACCGAATAATAATAATTACCTTCTCCTAACTAGACTTATATAACTGTGTACTTTATAATGAGACGAAAAACGTATTAAAAAGAACATAACATATACACATAATTTATTAATCGTTACATTAAAAACGATCAACATAATATTGAGAGAAATATATTACTGATTAAAATACATTTTACCTTAATGCTAATCTCAATCAATAGCTTATGCTATCAAAAATCCATTCTCAGTAATCAAGAAACACCAACTGTTTTTCATTTTACTTGCAGTTAACTTAAACGAAAATTCATTTTAATTACTCAGCCTCCTGCTGTTCCATGTCAATCCCTCATCACTTGCTACAATCAAAAAATGAATACATTAACATCTACCTAAAGACTTCGAAAATGAATTGTAGATAAAAAATTATCCACTTAATGATGCAGCACACAAATCAACATTTTTAGGATATAAACATTGTACATGTCTAGTAGCAGAAACTAATAATTTTACACGCAAATCCTTTTCTTAAAACAAACTCTAAATGAGAAAATCATCATTTCTTTCTTCTTTACTTCTGATCGAAAATAATATATTATGATGTATTATCATCTGACACAGCGGCACACCACACCAGTCAGCCACTTTGTTAACCCATCTCATTTCCTTCAAATAGCCATTTACTGGTTATTACGTAACAAATATTGTCGATATCGATGATATAACACGTCTCTGCAGAAGATCATACATTTGCACCATACACAGTGTTAAAGTGTATGTCTACTGTCGTCTGTTTACCTGTTCAAATCCTTTTCTTTTTTTCGTGCTGATGATGATGCTGAAGATCATGATTAGAATCAGCATCGCATCGCTAAAAGTTTTCTTATTATATTTAATCTGTAACAAAAACAGTTTAATAAATAAAAAAATAATGAATTCATAGACATCAGATTTTGATTAACGACAAGAGGTACACAATACAGTGTTGATAGGTTGACTTCTGGTTAAGAAAATAAGAAAAAATGGCAGCCAAAAAGAAATTTTGGAGTGCAACCCTTTATATTGGTGGTAGGGGTACCATAAGAAACATGACTGTATATCCCTTTACATCAATATCAATCTGTATAATTTAACGTACGTCAAAATCCTCATCAAACCAAAAATTGCTTACTTAAAACAGCAACAAATTGTACAGTATCATAAGCTCTT
>JAQFYG010003996.1:0-11655 GCA_034694325.1 Entomobrya corticalis | reverse complement strand
TAACGCTGGTAGAGAGCAGAAGCAATTCAAGTGAAGTCCAGCGATTGCCATTAAAGGATTTATTTATGACTTCATTTGTTGAAGAGTTTTATGCAACTACCCTGTAAACTTGCAGCAGCAGGAAGAAACTGAATCCCAACAACAACAGTATGGAAAATGGAGAAATGATTTATTATGCTATTTAAAATCTCTGGGGATAATAAAAGGACGAAGTGTACGACTGTACTTACGACGTAGTAGTACGCAGTAGGTACATTGAGCGTAGATATATATCTTCGTATTAAGACATAAACATATTTATTACAAAAATAGAAAAATAGGTGTACATGGTACGGTAGGTTTGCCATTATGATTGCACAGAACTTCCTTACATCTTACCTGACCCCATTCCCATTGATACATAATGCAATACATTTTTTATGGAAATGGTGTAGTTTGTGGTTGTTGTAAGATGGATTTGATGTAAGATTTGGAATGATGCAATAATTCGAGTGGTAGCGGTAAGCAACACGATAATTGATGCTGTAAAAATGTAGGTCGGCTTCAGGAGAAAGTATAATTGTAGCAGAAAAATGATTCCAGATTGATGAAGCAGAGCTGGAATGCAATTAAGGATGAAACATAATATTTGGGATTTTTGTTCACCTTTCTGTGATAGGTTGTGAACAACCACGGTCCTGCAAAGCCACAACGTACAGGCTTGGCTGCAAGCAGTACTTCGCCCCTGATGCTTTCCAAAGAGTCACTGGCAGGTGAAGGCGGTGTAAGTGTTGTTGGGGTCGACGAAGTTCGTGTGGAGCAGCAACAGGCCTGTAGTAGTACGGCTGGAGTCACCATGATAGTGAATGGAAAACAAATTTTTACCTCTCCCAAGAAGAAAGTGAATGGAGTGGGAACAGCGCCCTGTATGGAGACGAGCTTTAGTAGTAACGATGATGCCAGTTCTGCAGACACCAAGTCTTCCCCTGAGTGTACCCTTCTGAATCCAAGTCCACTGATAATTGACGCGGATGCTGACATTGAAGGTGATGGTGAGCTAACCCCGACAAATTTGGGATTGAGTGATATTCTCGCCTCGCTAAATCTCAGCTGGGATTACGTGACCAGCTTGCAGGAGCGATTTATGGAAAAGGAGAAAACGATGGGGCATGAAAGGAAGCATAGTATGGGTGCAAACAGCAGTTCCGGTTGTTCCGAGGAAGGAAGTACTTTCAAAGAGATATTCGGTCCAATAAAATATGAAGACTGGATGGCGCCATTAGCTAGTCCAGAGACTTTGTCGGAAATCAGCAGTTTGAGCTCCAGAGCTAGCTTCCTCATTCCGAAGGACCAATCCCCGCTAATGAAAATGAAAGGAGGGAGAAGCGGCAGTGGTCCGGGTAACTCAACGAGTTTGCACAGAGGTAAAAATGGAAAAATGAATGGTTTAAACGGTGGTGCTACACTGGGTGGGAGTAACACAGGACTAAATGGGAACTCACACAGTCGAAGTCTTAGCTGTACGTACCCAGACGTCGGCGGCGATGGCGTGGGTGGTGGGGAGGTTTCAACAATCAGCTCATCCGTGCTGCAATTCATTTCAAATGGGGCAAATGGAGGAGATGATTCCAGCGGCAAATGCTATCTTGATGTTAGTGATTCTCATCATCATGCCATTCCACCAAGTGATTTATACATTGAGACAGCAAATGGAGGAGTGCTTCCAACCGGCAGTACCACTCCTCCAGGTGATCATCATCTGGATGATGATGCAATTACTCCTGTAATAGGTGATCTCAACGGTACCTACGTCGAATTTGTGGTTGGCGATAACTTGCAGAATCTACAGCGCGGAGCTACGAACGGAAATGGTGGCTCAGGAGGAGAAGGGAAACGTGTTAGTTTCAACTTGCGACGCAAGTATGCATCCAAGGACTCCGGCTGCAGTGTTAGTGATCTAAGTATTCCCGTAACACCAAGTAGATACGATCCAATTTACCCCGTGTTCTCACACCAGGAGGAATATGGTGTGCCAACATATAATTCACCTCATTACACTTACACGGGCCACTCACCACAAGACCAGTCGCCAACAGAAATATTCCCTGAGAGTAGTCCCGGTGATAATGCTCCTCCTGATCCTTCTGCTGCCAAATTCTCTTTCGGTCATTCGCATCCTGCTAGTGGTACAAGTACAACTACGACAAACAACAATGGTGGTTCTTCCTCCACTGAGCAGAGTCCCCATCCACCATCCTCCGTGTCTGCAGTAGTCTCCTCCAGTGCCAGTCCACAACTTGGGCTTCTGTCCTCATCAGCTGCCACGTCCTCTGATCCTGGAAGTAGTGGAAGCGGATCAACTACAACATTCATACAAATTGCTGATTTAGAAGCACACCTTGCACAATTTCATGCTCATCAGCAGCACCACCAACAATTCCACCAAGAACACAGTGATAACTCATCCGAAAATAATCATCATCATTAACTAATGTAATTTATAAGTATTTTATAATTATATTACTCTGTTATATTTCCAATTAAGGAATCATGCAAAAAACTTAAATATTATTTATTCAACATTTGGAAGTACGTACATTAATTACATTAATTATCAACTGTATTATATTCATATTTTAGCACGTAAATATCTCAACGAACAGTTAAGTTTAGGGGGAAACCAATTAACTTGCCGAAGATGTGCTTACTGTATAAAAATTATCATTACGTGCATACATATACAACGATCAATCATTCTTTCAATATTACTTTTAAAGAGCAAATTTAAACAGATTTACTTATTATGCCATTTGACTCTTAGTCAATAAATTGATCAATTTTAATAAAGTTACAAAAAAGTATTTACAGACTAATGGAACAAGTTTTGCACCATACAAAATCAAAATAACAGTGTCAAAGTCAATGCCAACTATCATCTTTCATTATAATATTCTTGATTCTAAAAATTAGACTTGATCTTCAATGATGTATTCAAGCATATAGCGCTGCCGTTACAGTTGTACTTTTAAGCAAAGCAAATCTACTAAATCAAAGCTAAACAACTTGCGTATCCATGTATTTACTCAAACAATAGGTGATATATTTTATGTTTACATAAATTTATTTATTTTATTTTACGTGTCATGTAATTTAAAGCTGGCACAGTGAAATGCTATGGAAAAAACATGTAATAAGATGATTTTGAAGTGAAAAACAAAATTATATTGTACATTTTGTACAAACTGAGTATGAGAATACTGATGGATATAAACTAATTATAAGTAACATTTATATATAGTATTAAGCATATAGGTATACGTTGATTACCAATTATAGTATTAGAAGTATTTTGCATTTTACTGAACTACACAAAATGAATACTGGATCACTAACTGATGCTACAGCAGATTGGAATAGATGAATTCAGATTACTGATGAGCAGTGGGTACTTACTGTTTAATAAATAAATAAGCTATCGAAGTAAATACGGTAAGTCCAGACCTATTTTTTCATTGTGCTATTTGGGAAAATAACTGCCAAAATTTTATTATCCGAGGACAATATTTACGATAGTAAATTAAGTTAGTGGAGAGAATAAGATCGATCATTAATTCAGAAAAATACAGAAAATGCAAAGAAAATAAATAATAAATTAAACATTCCCCATAAAGCAAACACTTTATTTAAGATATAAAAATAAAACTGAAGTAGATCTAGGTAGATCGTATTTACTATTCTTATAATTTTGTACAGATAGTCGAGTTGTATGAGTTACCTGATTGCTAAATATATATTGGTTATTGCAGATATTTTATTTATTTTAGAGAATTCATAACCTTTTATATGCTGAAAATATTCCCTTCATATTGTTTATTGACAGTTTACAAACCGAAATTTACCAAGCTTTTTTAATTGCTTATAACGAATGGCCATAAAACACTTTAAGCAGCAAAATTGGGTTTGTTACAGTAACTATTCTAACCCTACTAACATTGAAGTATAAAATGGATAGGAGAACTACCAAACTAGATTTTTCTATGAAAGGAAAGTTGTGAGAACAAGAATTAGTTCTCCTTGTAATCATGATACGATATTATCTGTAAATGTATTACTTACGTAGGAATCAACGTGACTAGAAGAGATAGCCTCAATTCTTAAAT
Organism: Entomobrya corticalis; assembly: GCA_034694325.1. Classification (NCBI taxonomy): domain Eukaryota; kingdom Metazoa; phylum Arthropoda; class Collembola; order Entomobryomorpha; family Entomobryidae; genus Entomobrya; species Entomobrya corticalis. The sequence goes on along the minus strand of JAQFYG010003996.1, from coordinate 7,516 downwards.
ATAACCCATTGTTAGTATTTACACTTATAATTTTAACAGGTATGCGTAACTGAACTTAATTATTGATATTTGTCTAAAATAGTGCAGTGTATTTACCACGTAGATATTACGATAAATAAATTGGTGCAAAAATGTCTAGATCAGTGTATTGAATGCCAAAAACACTCCAAAAAATAGAATTATGAGATATTCCACTGAACAACGATTTACTGTACACTAAATACGAAAATGGTGAAAAAGCCAAAGATTGCTATTATTAATTAGGCAGATATGTGCTGTATTAAGTTGCTAATATTAATTAATTACGATAAATGAGATAATATATAGGTAAAATAATTTAACTTTGACGATATATGTTAATACTGAAACCTTGCATTTTGAAGTTTCAAGCAATTTAGTTTGCGGCTTGATATAATTTTGCCTGTTTCATAGTTTTTATTAAACAGGAAGGAAAGTCTGTCAACTAAATATGACCTATATACTAACGAAAGACTACTACGATACGAAAGAGCTATATATTATAGTTTGCTTTATGAATTTATACAATTTGTGTGATTCCAGAGAAGTGGGAATAAATGGAAACCGGTCTTTTTTCCAAAAAGGTTTTGGAATTTTTCAAAGAGGCAATGTACTTCTTTTCTAAGAATAAACTCACTTGGCCTAGTTATCTTACTAGATGGCAATTGTAATTGCAGAAATTAACTAAAACAGAGCGTACGTCCTACAAATTCAATACCTAAATGCTACTAGGTATAATAAACACAGCCAGCGGTTGTCATAGCCTTTCCCTTATTATAATGCCCATCTACTTAAAATGGAAACAATTAAAAAGTTTTGAAAACAATTTTATGACCGAAAGTGTTCCAGAATTCCCTTTCTAAAATATTTGATACTCATCTCTATAACACGTTAGTAATAACATTAATTCTTGATTCTTATTTTATTTTTCCTTCATTCCTTAGTCTTACACAAAACGTCATCAGGAGATCAACAAATTTAAATTTAAAAAGTCATAAACGTACTACTACATTCCTAGTATCATTAATTGAATTACTGCAGAGTTTTACAATATTTGCTACTATAAATTGATTGTATTGAAATTTTATAACTTAACTTTTAAACGTAATACAGTGCCAGTGCAAGGATAACACATGAAACTTGACTTTTTTCTGTATTTCCAAGTTTGTATCGTAAGTTGAGAACAGATCTGTACTATATTTTATTTGAAGATCATATTTGCGAGAGGCTCGAATAGTGATTTGCTAAAAAAATAGCTAATTATATGTAGATCGTTGTACTTAAAGAGTATTAATATATATCGTTTTAATATGATAGTTAATTAATTGTAAACAACATTATTGGATTGTGTGAGATGTGTGAGATGACAGAACTAAAGCGAAAGTAGACATGTAAGAGGTATCGGTATTATCTATTATCAACAGTATTTAACTTGAAGGTGAATGGTGCAAAAACTCTTTGTTTACATAGTGATACCTTAAATTATTATTAATTCTCTTTTGAGCATTATCAAAATAATGTCAAAATATGTTATATTGTAAAAATAAGTGTAACTACATACATACGAAATAATATAACACATAATGTAAACTAAATTATTATTTAAAATAAAGTATAAATTAATGTTGCTCTATACGAATTTGAAGACTTCTACATCCATCCGCATTCAACATTAAGGATATAATTTTTGAATTGTCCTAAATTATTCCGCATAATTTCATTCATTTGCATTACAGAAAATTCTTTTCTCAAGGTCGCTTCAAAATTCCACAAAGCAGTTACAATCGTTGGCTAATAATAATTACAATAACAACAGTCGAAAGTCGAAACAATAGTCAGCGAAACATTGACTGAATTCATGACATGATTCTAGACAATGGACTATTAAAAGTTCATTGACTTCATGGAATGTAAATAAACATGGAAACAATTAAACAACAGTATTCCTGGTAATATCGTGCCTCAAATCTAAGAAAACCCCAATTCAAGGAAGCCGAGAGCAGACATAATGACGTTGCGTTATTGCGGATGAATGAGCTAAACAAAAGGATCCAAAAATCCAAATCAAATGGACGCAACGCAGAGATATCCAAAGTTTGGACACAAGACCATACCGCACTATTTGTGTGCATACAGATCTAATGCATTTTAAATTTGCACCGTTCCTTCAGTGTACAGTAGCACATTCCACGTTAGAGATAGCCGAAGAGATGAACAAAGACCTGCGGTCAATCTCACATGACTCCCAGTACAAGTTTAGCAGCGGGAATGGCAATTTGCTGCATCATCTGAAGATACTTCCTTTTTTCCAAGCTACAAGCAAACGAAAGGGTAAAGAGGAGAATGACAGACAGTTTTTCAGCAAATGTAACTGCAGTAATCTGTGCCTGTCTCTGTGCAATCGCACCAAAACCGATTTGGCTTGGTGTGCCGATTTAACTTGTTTTTCTCTAGATCTTTATGAATGGCAGGTTAATTTAATTTTTAGGGAATTTTTTTCGATTATTTAATTGCTGTGTGTGTTCTGTAGGTTGGCTAGATATTTAAAACTTTCATAATAGCAATTTAAATTAGTTTCGAATATAATTGAAGGGGTAAAGGTAAAGTCGCAAGTTGCGCGTGTTTGTTCGAAAAGGATTAACTATTTATATTTACTGTAATCAAAATGGTTCGAGATGTTAGTGGTTATCTTCGAAGCAAGGAGAGAAGTGCAGATCCCGCTATGGCTGAGAAATGGGCCAAGTTGGATGAACTCTATTCTAAACGGCTGTGGCATCAGTTGACCATCCAGCTATTGACTTTTGTTAGGGAACCGGAACTTCAGAAGAATAAACTGCTGGTAGAGCTTTATGAAAATTTCATTCAGGAGTTTGAACTTCGGTAAGAGAATGAGGCGTCATTTTATTGATGATTGTATTGTTAAGTATTACAAAGTATTTCTAAGAATGCAGTAATTGTACGAATTACGTAAATTACGAATAATTGTTTTGTTTGATTTTTCGTAGAATCAAGACCCTGTCTTATATGGAACTTTGTGTTCTCATTGTTGTCCAATATGATAATCCTGCAGATGCATATTTGTTTTTGGACAATTGTGAAAAGAGGGTCAGTGGAGACCCAGTGGCTTTAGCACTCTGCAAAATTACGCGTGGTAGAATAAAGTTGGAAAAGCAGTCGGATATTGCAGGAATGAAGGTATTTTATTAATTAAGCATTATCCATTGTCATCACCAAAATCACGAATATAAATAAGTTGATATTGACGTGGCATGCACCCATAAACTCATCAAAATTTGGCTTGTAGGCTATTCTGGAAGAAGTGGAGGAGATTTTGAAACAGACAGATGGCATTTCCGAGGTTCATGGTCGTTTCTATCACTTGCAAAGCAAGTTTTATCTTGACCAGGGTAACCTGACTGAGTATTACAAGAGTGCTCTCAAATTTTTGGGATGCACGCCACTGAAGGACCTGCCTCTTTCCGACCAGAAAGAAAACGCGAAAAACTTGGCAATTTCTTCGCTGGTGGCAGAAGGAATCTACAATTTTGGAGAACTGGTATGTAGCAAGGAGCCAAAAATCTTATGAGGAGAAATACATTATAATACACCTGATTATGCAGGCAGGCCGGCTGTCATTATAGGTTTTTATTATTTTTATTATCCCTTAATAGCTGGCTCATCCCGTACTTGATTCGCTGAAAAGAACACAAGACGAATGGCTCGTGCATCTCATGCGGGCTTTCAATACTGGTGATGTTGTTGAATTTGAAGCTTTGAAGAAGAAGTGGGCAACTAATAAGTTACTGGCAGAGAATGAAAGCAAATTAAGGACAAAAGTCATCTTGCTAGCAATAATGGAAATGACCTTTAGAAGGTCTGCCAACGAACGCCAGCTTACATTTGAAGACGTTGCGAAAGCCACGAAATTGCCTGTTGATCAAGTTGAACTGTACGTCATGAAGGCGATTGCCAAGGGTCTCGTTGTTGGTAAAATTGATGAAGTAGGTAAAAAGATATACATGACGTGGGTACAACCTCGTGTTCTCGATACTGTCCAGGTAATTTTTTGGGTGTTGTCATAAAATTGTTTCCATTATTATTTGCATTATTGTGTTTGATTTGAAATGGCTTATATCAAATGTTATTTTTTCAGATTGGTACCATGATTACTCGGCTTGATGACTGGCAGAGAGATTTAGAGAAAGCACAGGATATGATGAAGAAAGATGCATCTGATATTTTGTTATATTAATGTATTTTGTAAGTTTCTTTTGTAACTCTTCTCCGAAAATCACAAATCATAATAAAACTTTAATATAGTGTGTATTCAAAAATCTGCTTTCCGGTCCTCAAATGTATATTCAATATTTAATACCACCATATATGTTTACCGCCTTAAATGACGCCATTTTGTAATAAAAAATCAGCAATATAACAAAACTTTCATATGAATGCTCAGTCAATAAGTTTCCATACACATGGCTAGCTGTTTTGCGCAGTCCCCTTTTGTATCATGCATAATGAATCGATGAACTCTTTTGTTTGGTATTTAAACCAATACGGTTTCTATGACAGTGGCAGGGAATCAGTTCAAACTATCAATATCTACGCAATTTACCGATTCAATACTTAATAATATATAACCCTAATAATATGTTTTGTTTATATAAAATTCGTACACCTACCTACTCCTATAGCAAAAGTCGCAAAATAACAAAAGTTTACTTATTATATAAGTAATTACTTTTTGTTAACTCATTGCTCTACAATTTACATAATGCGATAACAATGGCTTTCGGATAATCTGACATGTATATACGTATATCACAAGTAGTACAAAAATAATATGAGTATAATGGGCAAAATTTCTAGGAATTCTTTAGTAGCTCTTACAATTTGACATCCGCTTGCATTTATTATGGGCTTATGTATAAAAACCAATTTTTATTTTCAAAGAAATTTGCTTTGAAAAATCGTTATGCAGAAAAATTTTGCGATATCACAAAAATATTGTATTACACAGGAAGCCATTCTGAAAATTATGCAAACGTATATAACAGCATTCAGTATATCATTAATAATGGAAGGACTTTACTTGCGTTTTTTTTGCTTTGCAGTAAAGCTCGTATTTGCTTTCTTTTCTGCACCCAAACCAGAAGATGTAAGTAGGCACGGTAGTCAAAAGAGTGAGCCTATTGGGTGTCTGGTTCCGTCATCCGATATCTTTTGCTCATGATACGTCAGCAAACTGTAGCGGTAAGAATAAAGCAGTTTTTTACAAAAAAAATCTTTTCAGCTGTCCTGAGGTCTAGTGTCTCCCACTGCAATACAGTAATCATCCTTCTAGTTGTTCTGGCTTGGCACCCTCCTCCTCCAAATTAATTATACAGACATAGACACAGAAATGAAAAAAAAGTTGCGTATATACGAGTCGCTGCTTCTCCTTAATCAGTCCTCACTAGACAACATGCATCTATTCAATAGTAATAACAATAATAATATAAAATAGTAATAATTATAATCAGCAAAGAATGAGTGTAATATAACAGTTGCTAGAATGGGAGAGTGCGAGGTGACCATCAAGTCCACTTTCTCAATTTGCTCACAATCACTACATGATATTACGCTATCATCATCATTAGTCATCCTTATTTATTCTCATTTTTGCAGTCATGGTAGATTGCTATTATTGGGCAAGTTTGTTCTTAAATGATAGCTTCAATTTGGAAAAGATCAGACGAGGCTGTTAATAATAATAATCTCATTCATCCGTTCAACTACATTCATCCTGTTTACATGGCATGAAAATCTCGAAAACATCACGCGGATATTTTTCCCGTCACCTACCCAAACCCCCTTAAAACTGTTATCAAGTTGGTACCACAACAGCATTTCACGACTTTCTTTGGAACAACTTAAAAATGAGTGATATTCTATGCTTTCCATGTTTTTTCAACCAAAAGACTGTATACCCCCGGAAAATATCGTATTATCGTCGAGTTTGAAAACAAGTTTTGAATTATTTTTACTTTCCAAGTTGTGAACTCAGTATTACCATATAAAATGAAAACTCTGCAGAAATTTTATCGGTCAACACATTACTTTTATACATACAGTGAAGGGAGAATTGATTTGGAAAAAGTTTTATTGTGAAAAAAAGTTGTGTATTATAAATGTGAAGGCCATGAGTGGAAAAGCGTCACTGTCTTCAGAAATTCTCTGGTATAACATTCTTCGTCGCCTTGTCTATCTGGGGACATTTATAGTCAATCCGTTCATGAGATGACAGGGAAGTTTTCAGTTTGTTTCAGTTTTCATAAGTACAAAACAACAAATTTAAGAATCCTTTCCCTGCTATAAGTCAATGTGCAATGTCAACTTGTCCATTGTGAGACTTGTGACATGAACTCTGTTTTTGTGAAGTGAATGACCCGGAAAAACGTTTTCATTTATGGCTGGGTTCCTTACAATTGCAACGTTTAAATTATAATAATAATCTGTGATCAGGACTCAAATAATTTTTAAAAAACATTAAAATTAAATTTTAATGGACAAAAATTAAGTTAACCAGCTGGCACTGGGTAGAATATTCCTTTTAAAATAGCGTAACGTAACATTACCTTAAATATTTGCCTTCTTCATCATTAAATATAAGAAAACATCTGAATTATATATGACAATTTTCTTCGCTAATAAATTAATATACTCTGTGCGTGTTCATTGTTCAATTACATAAATACAGTATTTCTTGTCTTTGTTTCTGTGTGTGATTTACTGGAGAGAACAGTTGCACGGCAACATATTCGCTTGTATCTTTGTCTTCGCGAGTTATAGTTGAGTTGCTTCGTTTACTTCATTACTTTTTCCAGTGTGCCCAATCAAGTAAGACTTTTTCTATAACATATATCTAATCTTATCAGTACCGCGTACCTAGTCAGAGATATGAAAATGTGATCTTTTGTACTAATTCATTAAAACATTGAAAAATAAATGCATAATATAATTGAAATCTTTGCACGCATTTCTATCTATGCCTGTATGTAGCATGTACTGTGTGTATGTAAAATGTAATATCTTTATTATCACATCCATACATTATCCATCTTCCCATTCACTTTATTGATTGCTAGATGATTGACCATAGAGAATACAGCACTAATGTCTTCATCATAGATAATATGCTTTTAGTTTAATTACAGTCCTTTCACTTACAATTGTTCTCCGTGTGTCGTTTGTCCTTAAAAATGTCCGTCCGAAATTTTCTAAAGGATTCCGATATTTCGAAAGCATTGAAATATGATTACCATGGAAACCATTAATATACAAAGGATAAAGATGAAATGGACATGATTGGAGGATTGGATATTTTAGATTATAATGCAAATGCATTTCCTTTCCGTCATGATACGACAATATAAATAAAATGCTTTGACATATCTTGGCTTACATTATTTACGAAGAGAAGAAAATTTCAGACCTTAAAAACCTTTTGAAATGT
>JAQFYG010003995.1:0-11660 GCA_034694325.1 Entomobrya corticalis | reverse complement strand
TACTCTTATTACATGTACCCTTTTTCTCTCGTTGTGGGTTTGTAAAATGATGACTTTTGTTAGCATCCATGCAGCTAAAAATTAAACATGCGGGTACAGAACCGAAAACATTTAAAGAATTTAAGACGTAAATGTTACTTCTTGTGTACCATGGAACAATGGATTGATGTATATTACTCTATGCTTGTGTGCAATAGTACAGTTTTTAGATTTAACGTAATACGTATATCATTGTCACTTTACTGGAATTCATAGATTTGGAAAGGATACAAAAAGAAACCGATACCCATTCTACTGTTGATAATTTCATTAAACTTTCGCTTGCTTCACACACAAAGTGGGATGGAGAAAGCTGTCGGAATGGGAAAGTAGCATTTAATAGCTCTATAACTCTTTCGTGCATCTTCTCATACACACAAACATGTATACAACCGAAAGGGTTAATCAAATGTTTTGTCTTTTGCGTTTCCAAGGATATCCTCATAAATAACTCAAGAGTATTTTTGTTCATAAAAATAATTTCCCCTTTCACTCTGCTTTCACTTGCTTATTATCATAAAATATGAGCATTTGTGTGTATGTGTGTAATAGCGAATTCCCTTTCAATAGGAGTCGTGGTTTTTGTTGTTTGCGGTGAAAGATTATTTCGATTTTTCGAGGTAAACATATTTACCACTTTTCCTTTTATGCTTTCTTTTCCGATATATCAATATGAAAATTATATAAAAGTCGCACGCAATATCACAATTGATATTGTCTGTTTCCACAAAACATTTTATTTTTACACGCCATGCGTTTAATAATGCTCTCCTGACTCCAGTTTTGAACAAACAAAGAAAAATCGGACGTGACAAAGTTTTCATGTAGACCAAACATAAAAGTGCTGAAATAAAGAGCAAAAATAAAAGCCAAACACGAATTTGCTTATTTACGATGGAAAAGAATGCAATGAATGACAATAAGGCAGGTGGTGACGCCAAAGCCCAGGATGTTCTGCAGTATCAACAAAATTCCATGAATTCACCGAAAGCGTCTGACACTGCTGTACTTTTGCATTCAGACCAGAATGAATATGAGAAATCAAAATCAAAGCGGTCAAATTGCTGCCGTAATGTGGTTCAAAGTAATAAAATAGCTAATATTTCTGAAATTAATTTATCTACCCCCCCAATGGCTTATTGCTGTAATATATAAGTTTCATTAAACCCACTCGATATAAAAAAAAACTTTTGTGTTACATTTTAGCATGGTTTGGAACGCGGATGTTTGTCTCAAAGTATGATAGAGAGGACTACATCCGGACCACTTTGATAGAACTGATTGTGTACATTCTTTATCTTATGGTGACGTGCACAAGTAAGATCGTTACACTTTCTATTGCATTTTCCGATACCGTAACCGTACCACATTTCGACTGACAAAATGCGTTCTGTTACGTAAAACCATGTTTATTTTTATACCTTGACGTTCACTAGTTACGTATGGATTAACCGTAAGTAGCACTTTCTATTTCACCAATGCAATCTCTCGCCTTTTTTTGGACACCCCATTTGCTCCCGGTCAGCCCACAACTTTCCGTACTTCTACCACCGTCGATGACTTTTGGACATTTACGGAAACCGTTATGCCAAACAGCCTGTATTGGAAGTACTGGTATGGGATTAATGATCCCCAATTCCAGATTCCTGCAAAGGATCAAGGCGTCCTCTATGAAAATCGGCTCATGGGTCTACCCCGACTTCGACAGATTCGAGTTATAGAAGAGAAATGCCCGATTTCAGAAAAATTTCAAAGACTTTTCCGAACATGCTATCCATCTTACAGCTCCGATTATGAAGAGAAAAAAAGTTATAGCACAACACCGGTACCCTCCGGGCCCGCCTGGAAATATCACAGTGAAGCATCCCTGAAAGGAACTACTCACTGGGGTCGATTGGCTACTTACAGTGGAGCTGGAGCATATGAACTGTTGGGTACAGATAGGGCCCAAACCATACAAATTATGGGAGTACTAAAAAATCTCAAGTGGATCACTCGAGCTACCCGAGTAATATTTCTGGACTTTACCGTTTACAACGCAAACGTTAATCTTTTCTGCATTGTAAAGCTAGTATGGGAGTTTCCTCCCACTGGTGGGGTTATCACATCATGGAGTATACGGACAATAAAACTTGACCGCTATTCCACAGTCAGTGAATACTTTGTCCTCACTTTGGAGATCATCTTCATTATATTCACGGTTTACTACACGATCCAAGAATTTATGGAAATGTGCATGACCAGTTGCTCAGAGTATTGGGCTGAGTTTTGGACTTATTTGGATCTGTCCATTTTAATGATTTCATATATCTGCATAGGATTTGGATTTTACAGATATTTTCTTACTTTGCATTCACTCGAAGGACTCATCAAGTATCCTGCTCGCTACGCAAACTTTTACTGGTTAGGTTTTTGGGAAAGTCAGTTTAACAATACTGTTGCTGTCCTCGTGTTTCTGGCGTGGATCAAAATTTTCAAATATATTTCATTCAACAAAACCATGAACCAACTTAGCAGCACCATGTCAAGATGCTCCAAGGACGTGGGAGGATTCGCGATAATGTTTTTCATCGTATTTTTTGCTTTCGCTCAACTGGGATATCTCTTGTTTGGCTCAACAGTAGACGACTTTCGAACATTTCATGATACCACTTTCTCCCTTTTGCGATTAATATTGGGAGACTTCAACTTTCGTGCGATTGAATCCGCTAACAGGATCCTTGGACCTGTGTTCTTTATTACTTACGTGTTCTTTGTATTTTTCGTGCTCCTCAATATGTTCCTTGCCATCATTAATGATACTTATAGCGAGGTGAAAGCAGAAGTGAAAGCGCATGGGGATGAATTTCAAATGTCAGATTACTTCAAGCGTTGTATAAACAATGGCCTAGCTATTTGTGGATGTAAGAGTAAAAAGGTAGAGGCAGAGGGCCAGGCGAAATTGGCAAACACGGAGAATATTATCACGAACGAGGAGCTGAGAGAAAACTTGGTAAATTCAAAGTATACGGATGTGGAGGTGGAAATGTTTCTCACGAGATATGAATTGGATGAGGCGAGACCATTGGATGTCAATGAGGCGGAGAATGTACTAGGCGGACTGGAAGGACATCACTCTGTCGATGTCAGAACAAGACATGAAGGTGCTGGTGCAGTAGTAGCCGGAAGTGGAGCAGCCTCATCAATAAAGAAATTAGATTTAACGGATACTGAAATATCAGAATTACAGTCGCGCGTTGGTATTTTGGAATCATCATTGACTAATGTCACAAGAAAAATGGATACTTTATTGTCAAAGCTGGAGATGATGGATATATCCCACGGAGATGGTGGAAACCCAACAGAATCGATTCGCTTATAGTATTACATAGTAATTATGATATAACTAAAATTCGGTAAATAACTTTGCTACCATAATTATAGCTACAAACTATAGGAAGGAAAAACATTTTATTGAACATTACATTCTTTAAATAAGGCGCTCAAATTCATTTGACATATTTACCATTACACATTACAAGTATTTGTATCGATAATTAAGAGAATATATGTGAAATAAATAAATAAATTAAAGCACGGATTTAATACACTGTTGGAGTTATTGCATGTAGTAGTTTATTCATAACCATCTTTGCTTGCGAAAAAGCCAGGAGGTGCACTTGTGGCTGCTGTTTTAGTTATGTTGAAACAAAGTTCATATTGTTGGTCCAACCCAAGATAAGAATCGGAGAGTAAATAGCCCGTGTAAATTTTCCGACCTTAAAAGGAAGAAAATAGCAAATGCATAGACAGTATAATCTCATATATAAACGTATTGGCGATAAAACAGAAATTAAAACTTTTAAGGAGGTATTTCATGGACACAATTTATACCTTCCACATTTGGTGTTGTGATAAGCAGTTGCTGCTGAGTTTTTCTTTTAACACCACCCAACCGTTTTAAAGCTATCACATCACGGTACTCCGTATCGCCCAAAATCATAAACCATCCTTCATCTTTCGACTGCAATATTAAAAAGAAAAAATAATCAAATGACTTATCAATATGAAACAGAAAATAAATATGCGTACTATGAAACAAGGCACAATGCTTTTAAATGTTCCATATTATTACCTTTGAGAATTTTGGTGCAAAAACCTTCAAGTCTTTTGGCCACGAGTTATGTCTTGTAATATTTATCAGAATGACGATCTCCTTTCCCGGTGGTAGATCCAAATATTCCCTTCGCTTTTGCTTGCTGAACGGCATCTCCAAACTTCTCCCGTCAAACTGTACACTAACACTCATACTAATCTCTGGTAGTTCTTGAAGTACCTTACAAACCGTCTCAATCTGATGACTCTCCAAGAAACTTAAGCAGTTGTGCAGCAATCCCGTACTCTGTTTTGTCTTCATTTGTAGTAAAGGTAGCTGGTTACAATTATATTTCCTAACCAATTCTCGAGATGCCATTTCATCCAAATACGGCAAACTCAGGAAGGGCTCATCTTCCAGCCACCTAGCTTGAATAATCATTTGAATCAAGTTGATACAGTGAAGCGTCGGGACCAGCCAACCATTTTCAGCGCAAGCATCTATCATAGCCTGCAAGATCCTAATTGCTTGATCCAGGACACTTTTCAAGTCTGTATAGTAGTCGGAGCAAGGCAACTGGAGTCTGGAAAAGTGACACTGTAGAAGCAGATGAGCCTTGGTGTGTGGTGAATTGTAAGTCCCTGCAGCGACCTCTATCGGACAATCTTTTGCCAACTCTTCATTAAGAAGATCCTCATTATGCCGAACTGGTAGTTGATCATACTCGTAGGCGTCTGTCATGATAAACAGTAGGTCCTGAAGCGTAAGGCTTGGCGAGAGTCTGTCTCTAAACAGTTGCATAGTTTGATGTGAAAGGTAGTAGTATGCTGCAATCCGTCCGAATGAAGTAGGTTCCACAGTACGAAGATCCTCGTGAACATAAATGCAAGATGCACTTTCCAGCACACCAAACGCTTTGCCAATTAAATTGCTCAAGTACTTGTTAACGTTTTCAATCGAGTCAAGGTCATAGTAGCTTGGATTTCGGAGGAGTCTTCGGAAAAAGTAGGTGTACGTCAAATAATCAATCGCCTCTTGCGTGCTAGTTATTGTTCCAGCTACCACTTCAGCGTTCAAATGGTCCGGGAGAACGGCAAGCAGGCTGCTCTCCACAGGAAACGGTTCATAGAGAAACTTCTTGTAAAAATTCTTTTTCTGGTCATGAACCAAAACTACAGCTACTCCTTGAGTGTCAAATTGAGGTCGTCCTGCTCTGCCCATCATCTGGAGGACGTCTGTTATGGGCATATCAACGTAACGGTGGCTTTTTCCATCGTAATATTCTGTTCCTTTGATGACCACCAAATGGGCAGGGAAATTGACACCCCATGCTAGCGTCGCAGTGGCAATTAGCACCTGAATCTTTTGATTGACAAAGAGTTCTTCTACAGTTTTCCTGTCGCTATCTTGTAATCCAGCATGATGAATTCCGATTCCAAAGGCGAGTGTAAGCTTAAGATTGGGCTCTTTAATTCCAGAAATGACAAGATCCATCTCTCCTTCGTCCAAGTGCATCCACTGCTTTGGATTCCCTTCTCCAGCAAGATAAGCTATGAGATCTAAAGCTGTCAGCCGAGTTTGTCTACGAGAAGAGACGAAAACAAGTGTTGGCTTACACGGTGAATGCTCCTTTATAGATTGGAATGTTGGTTTGTTCATGGTTGCCATTCTGGGGCAGTAGTGTTTTCCGGGAAAACCTTGTATATGCACTTGAATGGGGACGGGGCGAACTGAAGGTCGGAAATTGTACAGGCCTGAAAAACCTTTGATGCCCAACCAGTCAGCGAGATCTCTGGCATTAGCCAGAGCTGTTGATAAGCCTATTACTCGTAAGCCTCTTTGGGTATGTCGACTAATATAATTTGTACGAGACACTATCACTTCCAGGACGGGGCCTCTGTCCTCGCCAAGCAAATGGATTTCGTCTATTATAATCAGACTAACATCTTGAACGTAACTTCTTGTCTGCCAACTTCTACTGATACCGTCCCATTTTTCTGGAGTTGTTACGATAACGTCACTTTCCAAAATGGCACGAACATCTGGAGTCACATCACCAGTGAGCTCCACCACCTTTTTGTTTAACTTTCTCCCCAGGCGTTCAGACCAGTCCTTGATTCTCTCACGTACTAAAGCTTTGAGGGGTGCTATGTACACAACTTTCTGTCGTGGATACTCACGAAACACCCGAAACATGGCTATTTCTGCACAAATAGTCTTTCCAGAGCCAGTGGGGGCTCCAACAAGACAGTTTGAATCTGTGTGATACAGACAATGGAAGATTTGTGTTTGAATTGGATTAAAGTAGGAGAAATAAGAGTAAAGTTTCTCAAATTCAGGTTGTTTTAATGCAGTAACTGGGAGCGGATCTAAATCAAGAAGGTCTGTGTGCGGGGGATGTTGTTCTGGCAAAATTAAATGTTGGAATGACACAGGAACGGTGTCACTGGCACCCAAAAATCTATCCGATACTATACGAATTAGGTACTGAGGGGGGAGGGGTTCAGTTACTGGAATAGTAAACACCAAATCTTGACGTTCGCCACGTATCACTTGCCTTTTCGTAATGATGAAGTATTCGTGGTGGTACATGACATTATTTTCTGAATCTTCAACCCATATCCAAAAGCTTTCAGATACATTTCCATGAAGTCTATCATTCCACCGGAAGTTTCCAAGAATGGCCAGAGATATTCTCAAAACATTTCTTGTAATTGGCTGAATGTTAACGTTGACATCCAAGCAAGGAAACTCTTCGGCACAACGTTTCACTGTGGCACCCATTTTTCGATGATATATCCATTCGCCAATGTCATCCGCAGAAGTCTCCTTCAGGGTTTCTATGCTAAGCCTTTTCTTTTCCAGTTTCTCTACGATTTCTTGACTGAGCATTTTGTGTTGATATAGAGGATGTTGTTCGTCCCAAAGCTGCTGATCCAACATTTTACTAAATTCTAGCAGACGCGCAGCGAGTAGTGGAATGTTTTCTCTGAGAACCATTTCAAAAAATCCGCGACATATTCTGCTTGCATTGGTGATGACGTACTGCTGATCACTTTGTAATGAAAAACTTCGGATGTGTCCCCGGGAAATATAGGTCTGTATCAAAATGCTTACTTTTCCGTGGATATTTTCCGAACCACCCCAGACCTTCAAGTAGCAGTATTCCCTTTTGAGAATATCCAGTTCGTCCAGCTCCTCATCACGTACTTTCAGCTGCTCAAATTCACTTGCTTTGCAGATCATCATCAAAATCATGTCGGGGCTCATGACAGGACTGAACACTTCATTAAAATTTTCTATCGTGTCATATTTGATGTAAAAGTGACTGGCAGTTCGTCCAATATCGGTAGAGAATAAGTATTCCGTCCGTTCATCGAATCGAATCATCTTGGCAGCTTCTAAACTTCTTGCTGATTCTACGATCAGGTCTCTACGTCGAATGGTTAGATTTGGATCCTCCTACAAAGAATCAAATTAAAATGAATAATAAAATAATATTCTAGCTCCATAAGTGAAACAAATACAATGTCTTAATTTTCTTTTCTTTTACAAACCAAAGCGTCAGTATACTGTGTTCCGTAAAGCTGTGGATTTCGTCTCATCCGTATGTACAGATACGTGTACGTTAACCACTCAACAGCTTCTGGAATATTCGTAACTGTTCCAAGAGCGATCTCAGCGTTGAGATTGTCCGCCAAAAATTTGATGAAGCTGCTCTCAATCGGAAACTGGTTCGTTAACAGACTAAGGTAATGAGCAAGCTTGTCGTGAGTTGTAATGATGGTTCCGTGACCTTCAGTGTCAAACTGGGGACGACCAGCTCTGCCAAAAATTTGGAGGACATCCAATATTCCCAAGTCCACAAAGCTACCTTTGCTGGCATCATAAATTTCCGTGCCTTTAATGACAACCGCATGAGCTGGTAAATTTACACCCCAAGCCAGTCTATAAAATGTACACAAAATTTAGACAGATAGAATAATTATTGTGAGTTGTTTATTTAGGAAGATTAAAAAATTTTGATAAAAATTTATTTCAATATTTGGTTCTTACGTGGCGGTACAGCAAAGTACTCTTATGAGTCCATCTGCAAATAGTTTCTCCACCATATTTCTATCACTTCTCAGCATTCCAGCATGATGAATACAGAACCCGTTACTAAATAGCTCGGCTAATTTCTTATTCCTCGATTTTTCTAATATCTTGAGAGCCTTGCCAAACTCCGAATATGACTCATCTCCCGTTTTGACCTTGAATGTCTCACTTTGACCGCTTTTTGTCGCCTGCTCGATTAGTACCTCCGCTGTCTTCACTGTTGCATTTCGAGCATGCACAAATACCATTACCTGATGACCTTTGCTAACCATCTCAAATACCTTATCATAGCAGCACACATCCATTTGTCGTTGCTGTTCCAAAATGCTGAGAGCTTTAACCCCAATAAACGTTTGCCCAAGGGGCACAGGACGAAAACGAGAGTCAAAGTAGAACAGACCTACTCTCGGATTTACTCGAAGAAATTGGGCAACATCTCGATAGTTTGGTAAGGTAGCTGATAAACCAACAATGCGAATCATTCTCTGAGATGACTCTACCTGCCTCAGTGTTCTGGCTACAAGCGACTCAACTACCGGACCTCGATCTCCATGAAGCAAGTGAACTTCATCAATAATTAAAAGTTTTACTAGTTGAGTGAGTGCCACATCTCCAGTAGACTTTCTCGTGACAACGTCCCACTTTTCTGGAGTAGTTACCAACATTTGAGTTTGCATAATTTCGGATTTACTAAGCTGCATATCTCCTGTAAGTTCACGAACTTGAATTCCTAATGGTGCCAGACGCTTTCCAAAATTTGCTGTCATTTCAGCTGCCAGTGCCTTCATGGGAGCAACGTACACAACTTTAAATTGGTCCTTTTTGATAATGTCCCCTTCCATGTTATTAAATATACAGTGCATCACAGTTAAAAGAGCAATATTTGTTTTTCCAGCACCCGTAGGTGCACAAATTAACAAATTTTCATTTGTCCTATAAGCAGTTTCAAACACAATAGTTTGTATTCTATTGAGGGACTTCATTCCACGAAATACTTGCTGTCCGATGGCGTCCAAGGATGAAATGGAAATTAGTTCCCGTCTTTCAGCGATTTGGGGAACCTGAGCCTTTACAGCAGGTAGAGATACAGACTCGTATTCTTTTGTGTCCTTTCTGGTTATGTTTTCAGGAAGAACGATTTTTACTCCAGATATAAACCCAGACTTTTGCTTCGCTTCTGCATAGCTATCATAAACATTTGGGAGATCTCCTCCAGCCAATTCTATTCCAATAGCGGAAGAATCAGATGAAGCCCTCGCTACTTGAGAACTTCTGAGAGACTGAATTTTTGCCAACATGGTTTCTCCCATCTTTGCTTCCTCCTGAGGGAGAAGGTCGCTAATTGTTCCGCCAGCTTTTATCTTTTTCTTTTCCTCCCTTCTGTACACTTTCTCTAGCATTTTCTCTTCAACCGATTGAACTTTAACTCCAATCACTGGATGCGATTGTGTAGATTGTGCATTTTTGACGTGATTTCTAACCGCTTGACTGAGCGCTTCTTCCCGAAGAAGGTGTTTTCTTATAGTATCGCGATTACTTAATAAATTTGTGATAAGATCTACTTGTTCAAAGCCCAGAAGATCAAACATGTGCTCTTGAATTTCATCTGAAGACTTGTCGCTGTTGATCGTGCCAATGATCGCTTCCAAAATATCTTCATTTCCAATTAAATTAAGAAGATACGTTTTATCCCATGTTGGACCGTCTCCTGTAGCTGTTGAGGATAATACAGTTGGTTCTAGGTCAGGGAAGGAAACATGCTTTCGTCCTTTTCCTGAGCCTCTTGTGCTGGATCTCATTCCTGAAGATGACGGTCCTGAACCATGATGATTATTAGAAACATCGCTGTCGGCAAACAATTGGGCGACCTTGTCGTTTTCGGGGTTGTCTACACCACCCCAACTACTAGGCTCCCCCCGAAACAGTTCTATTCCTCTAATGTCTCCCTCTTTGGCAGTAGCTAAAACATCTATCATTCCGTCAAGTGGCACTCTTCCAAATGGAAATAATTTAGCTTCTTCATTAGAATCTCCATTCATTTCCTGTCCTCCAAAACGAACAGTGGCTACTTTTCTTTCCCATTTAGTAAGCGTTTCATCATCAGATACCCAATTCTTTACAATGTTGGAAAATGCCTGATTAGCTCTTATCATCAAGCCCGCATCAACACTTCCAAAATATTCTTTCACATTAGAGAGAAGTTGACGGCTTGGACAGGATGGCTTGAATTCGTACTCGTCATAATCTTTCAGGAGAAAATGGAGGAGGACAACGGCTACACCATCGACTTTTTTACGAAAGTTTTCAGAGGGAATATCACAGTACATGGCGATTTCTTTGGCGATTGAAAAGAACTTTTCAAAGTCGGCCGTGGCACCCGTCTGTTTGATGGATGGAAGCTCATCTAGTATAAATCCTTTCGCTTGATTCCAGTCTTCAACACTGTCAGCAACCATAAAACAAAAAATACAAGTAAATAATTATGATAAACTGCAACTGTGATTACACCTACTTTATTTAAACTATATACGATTTCTTCACAACTTCACCTTTGTTTCGATCTTTCCAGCCTTGCCTTCCTGTGTTCTGCCAGTGCAACCTCATGCTGTTTGGCACTTCGAATCGGACGATGGGCCAATGAGTTTCGGTATGCTGTTGGAAGTCCAAGTGAAGGATATTTGTCGGCAACACTTAACAAATATTCAGCAAAACGTGGAGGGGCAAACACTCCAGTGTCCTTGCTGGTAATTATAGCAGGCATCTGTAATAAATAAGTTTTAAAATAATAAGCCTTACTAACCCTATCATTACAAAACAACCATGTCTAAGAAGAGTCTATGCCAGATATATTTTACCTTTCCCTTTGGCCGGCCAGCAAGTGGCACCGGTAACAAAAATATTAAATCTATTACTCGATTGATCGAAATGTCTTTTTCGCTGCTGTGGATTAAACTTTAATTAAACTGACTTTATCACTTTATCTTAATCTCTCAAAAAAATTGAATTACTAAATAAAACGCAATAAAGTATGTAAATATCTCCCCGAATTCCCAATCTGACAATAACAGGCTCTCAGCACTCAATCACAGCATATGACAACATTAAACTAACTACAAAGGTAAATGTATACACCACAGAGAAGACCACACACACACCGCATAACTCATTCCTCAGATAGAAAAACATCAGCGTATTTTAAAGCGCATCGACACAAAATCGACAGCGTACCAACAGCAGCAGCTGAGCTTGTTTTTAGGTAAGGAAGCATGCATGCATAAAGTAACACGAAATGAGCGAACATGGACCCACGAATTATAGAAAAGACCATATCATAGGAAGGAAGGATAGGAAGTCAACAAAATACATTTGTCTGATGGACCATCCCTAAAGTAGAGTCTCGCTCGGATACACTTTTGCTTGAATTGGTGGTTGCTCTTTGGGATTGGGA
>JAQFYG010003994.1:0-11662 GCA_034694325.1 Entomobrya corticalis | reverse complement strand
AAAAAATTACTTTGTATGAAATAATATTAATGGTAATTATACTTCGATTACGTTATAGTCTTTTGATTTGATATGATATGATGTGCCAACATTTAACGTTTCTTGTTGCGTATTGCACAGACATGCACAAAATACCTAAGTATAATTTTTGGCAATTTTTTTTCCTGTTTAAAGTTGTTGATTACATTGCAGACAAATTGGGAGAAAAGGGCCGGCCGTACGAAGATAGTCGAAATAAATCAGTGAAAATATGAAGGGATACCGCAGAAGATAAGAAGGAAAGAGCGGTACTGCGGTATTTAAAAAAAACTCAGAGTGCTATGCTGTGAAGACACTCCCCTTTGACATGTGTATATACACTCATTATTACACATAGACACTCAATCGTAACAATACCATTTACAGGGTTCACTGAGCAGAAATTATGTTTCACTTTGTGAGATTCAAAGCCAGTAAAATTGTATAAGTATTTGGAAAGCATATTTCGTTTTTCCTACTACATGTTATACCTACATTTTTTTCTGTAGCAAACAGGTAATAATAATAACCAGATACAATTTATATGGTTAAATTAGCATGGCCTCCGTGAATAAATATTAAGAATAAAAATTAAGTGTGCGGAGTGGTGGTGGTGGTGGAAGTAGTGGTCACTCGGCCGCGGTGAGAAAACCCTTATATTTTTAAGCCATATGCTGGGTAGCATGGGAAAAATATAAATGAACTTTTAAAAAATAGAAGCAGAAAAATGGAACGTGTTACTAAAAAGCTACAAAACTACTAATGTAATAGCAGCTTGGGTTTTAATGAGCGAATAATGCAAAAAAAGCAAAGGAGCCCAACCCAAAAGTAAAACGCACACTGAATTTATTATATGTGTTTAGTTTACTTATATTTTTATGCAGGTATAATAGCACACTCTGCTGTTGTTCATAATAGATTATCCTGAACACCATCTTGACACATGTAAACAAGGAGAAACATTCACTCTGGGTGCTTTCATCTCACTTGTCCATCTAAAAATATGTACATAAAATGTGCACTACCTCTCTCTACAATTCATAAAAAGATGGACTTTTGATAAGCATCTTATATTTCAACTACGATGCTTTGGTCACTATTTCGTCTTTTTCCTCTGATTATTCTTTAAAAAGTTTTTAAAGTGCCAAAATACTAGAAATGGTTAATGCCTTTCAAGAAAAGTAAGCATTTCCTCTTTTGTGTTTTGTGCGCTAGTGTGCTGATGATGGTGACAATGCAATGTCAACAGAGCCGTCACCACCACCATTACCATCATCATCATCATCAGAAAGACATTAAAAGCGAGGGAGACTCGGTGATGATGACGATGATGACGGTACAAATATTATATTCCTCTTATTTTCCCCGAGTTTTCGTCTCTCTTGCTATTATTATGTATGCACTTTCTATATAAATCATACAATCTACTTTGGCTCACGTGCATTTCACTCATCGTCACTTTTCCATAAAACGATATACCATGAGTAATGTACAACAATGCATAGAACACGAGTGAAAATGACAATGACACGAGAGAAGAGAGAAGGATGACGATTTACTCCGTTCCAATTCGGTGAACAGTTGGTTAGTTATGATATTTATTTCATTCATGCACTCTCCGTATTTTTCTTCTTCCTTTTTTTTGCCATTTTCCGTCACGTCAAGTACGTTACAAGAAAACACGTAATAAATAATCGACCCATAGCCGAAAAAAATATATAATAATGGAGTGCAGCAGTGTGTGTATACATATTATATTAAAATGTAGAGAGAATTGTATGATGATGTGTTATATAAAAAGACAAGCAAGCGCACGAGCTGATGACTTTTTTCCTCTGAGTACTTGCCTCATTGTTATGTTATGTGCCACGCTCTTTCTTGAAAGTTGAAAGGAGAAGAGGAAGGAAGGAGTAGGCGAGGAAAAGAGCTGAAAGTAAACAGGATTTATTCCAGGAACTAGGAAAGCAGGTGTTGGCTCTTTTATGGATGGATAGGATTTTAAACGAAAATGAAGGAAGGAAGGGGTTAAAAAAAGCAGGCCAGTATTTTTTTTTCGCTGTATCGACCGCCTTTATATAAAGCAAAACAAGCTATTACACTTCCCTTTTTCTTGCTAAAGTTTTTCATGCTAAAAAATTGTCTAGAGTAAATTGTTACCTTACTTAAGAGGGAACATTTTCATTTAAAAATAAAATTTCATAATCATCCCAATGAGGTTTTCACAAATACCAACTTTATTAGGAAATGATTACGAATGTCAAAATCGTCAATTTACTATATAGCTCAGGTGGCATTTCATCCATTTATTTGGAATAACAACAACGTGACAATGAAAACGCTTTATTTACACTTTTAACCGGTGTATATATTGCTAAATGAAAGTAGTTATTCGGCGGTGGTGTGTGGGTCGTGTGGGTACTCATAAAATATCTATAAACGGCTTGATGAGTTGAAAGAAAGCACGGCAAAAAGAAAACGGCAGTTGAAATTGTGTGGGCAGCAACGGCTTTTTTTTCATTTTCTCTCTTTGCATGAATCAATATACCTACCTACTTTACTACGTTACTCTACTCCCCGGCTCTCTACAAAACGATAATGCATGCACTGCATACATAAGTATTTCAAGAAACTCGTCGCCTTTTCTCACTAAATATGTATTTCCAATCGAAAAAATCTTATTGCTTTTTTTCTGCACCAGTTTATTTTTTAGATGTTAAGGTGGTGCTAGATTGGGCCGTGCAATATACGGTTAGTCGTCGTTTTTTTGGAGGAATATAAAGTTGCATGCACTGTATATCAAACTGTACGATATGCGGTCCCATTCCCATTCTTTCATCGCATCGCATCACTTGCTCGCCAGTTTGCCACAGCAGAGCGTCCTTAATATTTCTTGTAAATAGTTTCATTAGAAGTGATGAATATTTGAAGAGATTTTCTTCTCCAACGACTCAGTTTTCTCTGACTGCTTTTTATATGGAATTGGAATACTGGGAAAAATTAAGTTGTATCGTGTTTTTGTGCATGCATGGCATACTAAAACAAGTGGACATAATAATATTGCAACAGTAAAGTAAAGTGGTAATATAATTCCTTTCTTGTAATGTACAACGATTACTTTGCATAAATATTCTTCGCTAAAAAGGGGGCTGTACATAGGAAATTACTTTTTCCAAAAAAATCAACGTTATTTTCATTGAAAAATTTGGTGAAATTCTTTGAAAAAAGGGAAATATGAAAAGTATGACTGCCATACCTGAACTTTCCCTTATTAGCAATGAAAACTACCTAAATTTAAATTGAACATGGGCCAATAATTGTAATATTCCATTATTGTCCCCTCATCATCTCTTTTGCTGATTTTCCTTATTTATATTTTCAAGGCAAAAAACGGAAAACTAACCGTCATGTCGTTACCAAAAGTATTATTGATTCTTTTAGAGAAAACAGGAGCATATTATTCAAATTTCCTCCAAAACGAAATAATAATTTTCTTGTGACATTTTCCACAAAATTTAATTTAATTATTTTCCTTCTACTTCGATTCCATCCATAACAGCTTGTTTTTCTTTTACGAAATAAGAACAGTTTGCGAAGGTCTCTTATGCTTTCCTTCCAAGTTCCAAGAAGGATGACCGTGTAAAATATGGTATCTTTCCACTTTATCTCTCCAAATACATTATCATCTTGTCTTCCTAACTAACTGTCTGGTTATGTCTTTCAGCTTTCTCGTCAACATCAATGTATGGTTGGTGTTCTAGTCCAAGTATCTATGTCAGTCATCAGTCCTCCAAAAATTTATTATTTTCCTTTTTCGAAAACTGATAATATAATATGCATATTACATTTAATCGAAAACTCGACGAATAGAGCTCAAAGTCAAGTAGTTGCGGATGCCTAAATACATATTATACACGTATGTATAAACTTTAGAGAAAACTACAATAATAAACGTAAAAGGTAAAAAAACAATATAAAATGTCGCGTCAACACAGAGAAGCTTTCATCAAGTTCCCAGAAGAACTTTATGAAGTATAACAACAAGAGTAAAAAGCGAACCATGTAAATTTACTCTTCTTGTCTACTGGCCAAGATCTCGCCGCGCTGAACAAACAACAAAAGATGAAATGGAATGATAGAAACAAAAAGTTGATGACAAAATGTCGCCGTTTTGTTATGCTGTATACTTTTGTACAGGCTTTCTGTTTGTTTGTCAGCTCTCTTTGCTAAAAATGATTCGAGTGAATGATAAATAAAGTGACAACTGGAAATTCCAATATCAATTCTATATATATTTCTTCCCCAACCAGTATAGCTCAAGACAAATACTATTTTCAAGGAAAACTTTCTTTTGAAATTCATAGAAAACGGTGAAAGGTGCTCGAAAACGTGTGCCCAGCAAACAAGCAAGCATAACCATGTGACTGTCAAAAGTCATCGTCATCTTTGCAACACAATGTTGTTCATACCTCTAAACTTTCCTTTCTTTTCTCTCCAATTTTTGCATTTATTGTCAATTTATTTAACAAAAGCAATGGAAAAGGAATTATTGATGAGTATTTTTGGTGGAGGTGGTAAAAGTTGTAAGGAGGATGGATGGTGTGGCGTGTGATGGAAAGGAGGATACTATTGCTTTCTTATGCAACATGTAATAATAAATGTCTTAATTTTCCGCAAAATAAAACCCTCCTCTGTTTCCTTCTCTTTTTTCTATTTTCCATTATGATTATGCCTCTACCAATCAAAATTCACACCATAATCATCCGCTAAACAACAATAAAGGTAAAAACCACCAAACCACTTTATTATTCGATTATTCTAAACAGGATTCATACATAGTATATTTTTCAAAAATGAGAATGCCCCCAAAAGAATAATGGATGGACACGGGAGTGTTTTTAGTGTTTTTTATATGTTTTTTCCACGGTGGTGGTGATTTTTATCGCCAAACTGGGATCTGCATAAAATGAATATCTATTTGAATTCTTACAAAGCACCACATACAAAAGTAAACAAATCTAAAAATCTATTTTATACCTTTTACATAAACACATTCTTCGAATACTGACTGCGTGCTCAGATATATTGACACTTTATTTATTCAAACTGTTCGTGTGTGTGTCTCAGGTCTCAAGGGACAATTTTTTTTTCTTTTCTCTTTTGAATGTTTCTTTTTACAACAAGAAGAAGAAAAGACTGGAGGAGGAGGACGATGAAAACCAGTATAAAAAGCAAATAATGTCCATTATTTGTTCCTATGAATAGAAATGAGTACATAAAACTCAGAAAAGGTAAAGAAAACCGTGTCTGTACTTTTATTTTTATGGGGTATTCATACACACAATATGCCACACCACCATATAGTTAAAGCTCAATTTTACCAACACACAGAAAAACCGACAAAAATTATTAAGGATTTGTTGTCTGAATGTTTATGTGAGTGGTGATGTGATGATGATTCTTTCCAAAAAAAACTTTTGGTTTCATTTCAGCTCTTTTCAAAAACTGACAAAAGAAGAAAAACACTAAATTGCTAGCTTTTGTCAACTCAATTGTCACACAATATTTTGAATGAATGGTTACATTGTGAGTACAATTGTAAAATATATTATGTTTGCTGTTGTAAATCAACCAAGCACAAAAGAAAAACATTTTCATAATATTATACAAGTTTCTGAAGAAAAAAATGACCACTTAAATATTTTCTCATTTTCATTATGATTTTTTATGACTCCTTTTATAATTCGTCGTTAATCATCCATTCGTAAACATACATTTATTGATGACCCGAATAGAAAAATGAAAAAATATAAACTCTCTGGAAAAAGGTTAGTTTGGAATTTCACTGAAAAGTATACTTGTCAACCCAGTTTAGTTACTTATATTTATATCTTTTGAAAATTCACTTTTTTTCTTGATTTCCCAGACTTTATAAGTGTTTTTTTTTTCTAGTTTTCTAACAAAAAATATCAATAGTTGTACTTGTACAGTAATTAATTTAGAAGCAGAATAAAGTATTTTTATTGCTACTTTTGCAGTAATAAGCATACGAAAACCGGAAATGAAAACTCTGACAATGCCTGAATGCTATTACTGAATATTATTAAGATTATGTACAATAAATGCAATCAGTTTTGTTTTTACAACAATACACCCATCTATGGCACCATTTTTATGACTTTTTATATGATTCTTCTATGATTATTTTCCCTGAGAGTAAAAAAGTTGTGGATTCATTTATTTTAACAAGTTCCGGAATTTCCCTACAAAAGGTTCTTCTGGCTACTCATTTATATATGTATATTCAGAATGCATATCAGCATAAATATTATAATTCTCTACACCACATGATACCAAAAATGGCAAAAATATAAAATCTATTAATAATAATAATAAATTCTAAGTTTCTAAGCCGAGCTATAACATAAACTCAGCCCAACGGCTCGGCAAAAGTCGTAAACTTCTCCACTAACAAGATCGACAACCATCACTCTCGCAAGTAGCATCCCCAACCCAATCAAAAAAAACAAGGAGAAGAAAAAGGCCAATTAAAAACTGTAAACTTACAATAGCACACAAGCACTAACTAACTAACATCATGATAACGATGATGATAATGCATTTAAAAGTAAGTTTCTCGATATTTTTTTCTCTTTCATTCACTTTGTTCGACTAAATGGCAGATATGAAAAAAGAGTTGATATAATTGTGCGATTGTGCCTACCTGGTGTTGCTTCACTTATTTCTATAAAAGATGAAAAATTGTATAGTTTAAATGAAAATTTAAATAAGCTTTTATTAATCTACGTCATCATCTAAGACGCACGCATATATATATATAATTTTTTTCTTAATTGCTCGCATTTAAAACTATTACAACAATAAATATGTTGGCACAGTACATATTATTGCAGGTCTACTTGAATTGTCTGTTATCTGTCGGATGGAATAAAATTACTACGTGTCCGTCCAATTGTTATAATATTACTTTCCACCTTTCCATCTTCTTTCGCAATTTGCAAAAAGATTTTCAGTTGCAAATTGAAAGAATAATTGCCGTCGGAGTAATAATAGCACTATATTTCTAACCGCTTGTCTTTCGGCATTTATATTTATGGACTGCTTTAAATGAAGTACGTGATGGCATTATTGCATCGTTGAAATTTGAAATGTTGTTTTGCGGTGATGGTGATCGTGGTTTGGATGAAATGAAGGAAAAACACACAGCTCAACACCGACAGACCGACAACAAACCGGAAGATGTGTACACAAATGCATTTTTATCCAAAGAGGAAAAAGAAAAAACTGGTAACAAAGTAATAAAAAAATTCTCGAAAAATTGATAAAAGCTTATGTAATATCTTATCTTATATACTTTACAATGCATTTTGTTGAGGTAAGCATAGATATCACCTAAACTAGACCATGCTGTGTGATATATCTTAACATGCATGTGCATCACACAAATGTAAACCTATCTAATGTACTTTCCTCCTTATTTTTCTGCGATACATTATAAAAAGGTGTTTAGCGCCTTCTTCTATTCAACTTCCCTTTTTCCACATATTATTCTCCCGTCGTCTTCGTCATTATAATCATCATCATCATCATCATCACCACCACCACTGTGGCATGGTTTTCTAAGTAAGAAAATTTGACTTTTCCTCCCAAACTCGTTTTGATACACCCTTGTGACCAGACCTCGGGAGAAATATAATAATATGATAATAACAAAATGAGCCAACTTTTTCATTACTTTTTAGTTTGAAGAAACACACAACTTATTAATACAGATCACAAATAGTACAGAGTCTACGTGAACAAATGTACTTTAAGTTGGGAAAAATAGTAAGTACGTGCGCACATGTTGTCCTGTGTTCTCCTCCACCTTTGCCTTCTCCCTCAAAATGCAATGCACACATCCGTCTTTTTTTAAACATGAATATCTGTGGTGAGCTCATCGTGTTTGTGAAGATGCATGTCTTCCTCTCTCCTCACTTTACTTAAACTTTATCTGTGATGTCCTACTAAACCTTATGCCGCTCTTCTGTTTTAACTTTAACTCCAGTTTACTCAATAGCATTACAACTTTTGCCGGTTTTTTATCATACAGTTTTAATGCCACATATTTGTATTTAATAAAGATAACAGGGGAATTCATTAAAAACATTATAAACTCCAACTGAAAAATATGTACAGGTATGCATGCGTTTGTCGATTTTATGATAAATGTACTTAAAGATATAATATTCACATAGTCAACTCTGCTCTCTGCTTAACGTAAATTCTCTTGAAATACGTCGAGCGGCAAGAGAGTATAGGTAGTTGATAATGATTTTGTATTCTGGTCGTGGTCGTGCTTCACCATTTCAGCTGTTTGGTCAATGAGGATTACTACGTCCGGTTCCAAAAGAGCTTTGTATTTTCACGAAAGACCATTAAGAAGATAGAGAAAACTGCATGCAAGGCAGGCGCAATAAATGATGACATTGATAGCATGCGTATTTTGCCACAATACTTGGGTATATGCATAACATACTGTAAATAAATAGCCTATTCAAAAACTCGACATGCGAAAAAAAACTCGTACTTCTTCACCTCACGCAGATTTCATATGTGTTTGTCCAACCAATTACTCATTTCTAAACATAATGAGCAAAACCACGTTAAAAACTCGTCGTTACGTCCGTCGTACTCATCCTCATATTTTCTGCTCAAGTCGTAGAGGAGCTCTATACTCTGCTCGCAAAATATTTATTTTATGTTCACTCGTCCCAGAAAAAAAACCATAATGATAATTATAAATTATATAAAAAAAGTGTTTAGAATCTAACAATATAAGCAGCAAAGGACAAAGACTGAAATGAAAACCAGAGACGTACAAAAAGCTACCCATTTTTTGCTGCTAATAATGTTTATACCCTCATCAACACATTTCCACCCACCAACCACCCCAACATATAGCAGCACAAACAGACAGACAGTAAATAAAAAAACGCAAGTTTTTAACGTGAAACAATTATTATTACGAAATTGGGAGTAGTTTCTTGCTCGTTGCAGGTTTTTGCTGCTGCTGTTACAGTAAAACAATGAGAGTTTGTACATAGCATAGGTTAACCGGAAATAATTACACGTTTTTCGATCTTCTCCTCTTTTCTTACAAAAAAACACCATATTTCTTTTATGCCAATAATATAAGTTATAATATTGTTTATGTATAGCATGTACATTTTCTATATTGTCCATTTAAATACAGAGAAACAATTTGAATGGGAAAACTGCAAAGCTTTTTTACTAATACCTTCAACTTTGCTTATTGCCTATTAAGTACCAAAAATAATATTTTGTTATCCGGCTTAAAAGTCTTTCTTCAAAACAAAAAAGCAAGTCTTTTTTTCTTGCAAAGGAGCTGTAACGTTCAGTGTGTCGGATTATAAGCTGTCTGATTGCATGATGCTGCCAGGCTGGCTGGCTGGCAACGGGTTGGTTTACTCTCATATCGGCAATAGTACAAATTGCTTACCTATATATTCTTCTTTCTTTTCTTTCTACAAAAAAGTGAATTTTTTTTTACCATTTGCTCTCTATTACTAATGTTTAGTGAGTTACATTTCATTTCAAATTATTCCTATTTTTCAGTGATAACCATAATAATAGCTAATGAATAGCACACTGTCTGCTGCTGAAGAACTACTTTTTTAACAGTTTTACTTTACGCACGCAGATATATATCCATTCAAGAAGTATATATGCTAGGAGAAGAAGCAGCAGCAGCAATTGGAGTAGAAGAATTGAATAATAATAACAATAATTTCAACTGGCATGATGATGATGGTCTGCTGGTTGAGCTGGCCATTTACTTTTTTGCCTTTCTGTGCTGGTGGTATGAGCACAAGCTAGTATTTTTTCAGGGTCATCCCTATATTTTATCCATACAAAACTTTTATATATACTTACACACACCACCAGAATAATAATATCACATAAGTGAAAAAAAATGGATAATGCTTACTGATGATGATGAATATTATATAAGAAGGAGTAAAAGAGGGAGCGTAGTAATAATATGAAAAATGATGATGATTGTAATCAAGTTGCATGCAAAATGCAACCAGTGTACAATGTACTTGCAGACAAATGCTCCTCACTATTTTTTACACACGCACCACAACACCAGCATAATATTTTTGCCATTGGTGGAGGTGCATTGATAACTATCTCAACTTTGATGGTGGTTTTTCTCCTTTATATTTTTATGTGTAGTAAGTACTCACAACAACACACTATTACTCTTTTTTTTGCAGCACTGGTCTAGTCTGGTCTACTGTACTTACTGATTTGCAAAGATGATAATAATGAGATAGAAGCTCAGAACAAGAAAAAATGTCGACGGACGGACGGAGAGAGAAGAAGAAAAAATCAGTCCATGAATATATGTATCATTTATATTTATATCTATATCCATCGTTTTTTTTATCCACAAACGCAGTCTTGTTGAATGAAAATGAATGACTTAATTTTCTGTTTGTATTTATTCCTGTACGCACATAAACAGCATACACTGTTGATTTTTGATGATGATAATGATAAGAAGAAGGATTACGCGCGTCATTATATGCATTTCAATTAGCAGAAAAAAGGCAATTTGCTAACACTTGTATAATGTGTAATAATAATATATGTAATGCGGATTTATAGCATAGTTTGCAGAAAAAAAAGCGAAAAGGTTAATAATTATCTGGGTTTTTTTTCACTTACAAGTCGTCGTTTCGGTTTGATAAGAGGTCTGTTTTGGCCATTCATTTTGTAGTAGAGACCACAAGCATTGCAGAGGTAGTGACCAGTTCCGTCCCGTCTCCAGAGCGGGGTTGACGTTGCCCCACAATTTACACATTCTCGACCCTCTAGAAAAAAGATGATGATTGAAAAAATACATAAGAAAATATGTGTTAATTTTCACGGAATTATAAATCTTTTTTTTTTACACAGGAATAAAAGATCAACATGATGAAAGAAAGTAGAAAATAATTTGTATAATTTTTTAAATTTTCTTAAGCATTTTCATATTTGTTATATAAGTAATAAGAGGGAATAAAAGTAGTAGCAGTAGAGTAGTAGTAGTAGTGGTAGTAGAGCAGAAGAACAAGATAGGTTGTTCCAGAGCAGAAAAGTAATTGGAGAAGTATTTGGATTGGAGGTTGGAAGACATTCCACACACCGTGTTAAATTGCTGGACAACAGGATATATCAAGAGAACTATACAATATTATTATGGTTGTATATAAGAAGAAGAGGGAGAGCTCTGTCTACAAAAAATATATAAAAAAGCAAAAGAAAAAAAAAAGATTTTTTAAAACAAATATAAAGACAAGTTGCAAGTAAAAAAAGACAGGAGAGATTTGAGACTTGAGACCATTATCCCCATCACACCATCAGTCCCACCACCACAAAGTCATTTTCTCATCGTCGTCGTCGTCACAGTCAAAATGTGACATTATACTTTACACAGCGTCCACATACATAAAGAACAACTGAATTAGCATAGTCCTGCCTGATTCAGGTCTGTAGAACATTCCTCAATAGCAAAGTTTCAACTTTATTAAATTGCAGAATAGCAAAGCGCAAAGTGAAAAGTGCAAAGGTTTTG
>JAQFYG010003993.1:0-11662 GCA_034694325.1 Entomobrya corticalis | reverse complement strand
GGATCCAACTCACTACAAATTTTGTCTAAATCTTCCTGTTTAAATGCTTTCCCGTCCTGTATGAGATTGTTGAGAGCATGAAGAGCACATAAGGATTTTACCTATAGAAATTTGCAGAAATTGAAACAAACATCAAATACCTTCAAATGCGCCATTCTTAAATGAACTTAATGAAGCTTTAACTATTCACTTTTTACCTGTTTTTCATGGTATATTTCAGTGTGCATGGTTTTAAAATTGGCAATGATCATTAGCAGCAGAATGTAGAGATCCTTCACTGGTGATGATAGAAGCAGTAGTTGTAGCACAGGCGTCGTTGGTGACCGCACCTTTCACATCTTTTGTTGCCAAATATTTCTCATTTCGCAAAGACGATTTCTGATTTCCTTGTGCGGACGAGCAGCAATGTGCGTTTAAAACAAAAAGAAAATTTGTTACACTGTTGCCAATTCGATTTCTCCAGTTGCTAGATGATGATGTTACTATATTGCCCTTCCGTTTTTCCCTGCTGCTTTCTTGGAGACTTTGCGCCAACCAGTTTTAGCTTGCTACAATGGAGATTCTTATAGGTAGGTTTTGATTACAAAAAAATGCTTACAAGTGAGGATTTTAACAAGTAAATAACCACACGTCGGGGGAAATTGAGCATGCCTTATGAATTAACATTGTGCCTTTTGTGTACTATCAGTAAATTACCCTGGTCGGGAATACTGATGGTTCAATACATACATATATTATAGGAAAGTTTTACTTACATGAAGCTTGCTTATAAAGAGCTTTTGCTTTATATACAAAATTTGAAAATTTATATCTGATAAACTATATAGAGATTTGAAATGATGGTTAAAACGTATTTATGTTATAAAATTGAGAAAAAAATTAAATGAAACTACGATTCATATAACCTGAGCGCTAAAATTGTCACTACATTCAAGATCAACATCTTTTTCATTTTAGAGGTAGAATAAAAATTTAAACTATCAACGTGACTGCCATGTTTCATACGTGCGCTACAAACTACAAATTTAAACTTTGAACTATACATCTTGTTTGAAGAGGACTATTACAATTCTCTGTATACCAGTCCATACTTTGTTCTTTTCATTTTGTACTTCCGGCGTTTTCTAGAATCGCATGCATGGTATCATCAACCGACATCCACGCACTCAATAACGTAAAAGTTACATAGGCTAGTCTTGCATGAGTTTTTTAAAATTCAAAATAAAACCTAAAAAGTATTCCGTTCAGTTAGTACGCAGCAGAAGAACTCATGTTTAATTATATTTAATTTCATGTGTAACAGGTTATCTTACTTATCTTATTAGTCTTAGTACTTTTATCCAAATCCAAACTTTTATATCCATAAGACATTCACTTTATATTTTATTTCGTTTTAAATTAAATACTAATGGAACGAGTATTTTTATATACCGAGCATAACAAAATTTTTTATGTTTTCCTTATCCAGTTGAAAAATGCTTACAAATATTATGTCAAGCTTATATGCTCACAAAGCTTCATTGCTATATGCTGCATAAGTAAGCGCCAGTGCCATAGGACTATAGGACATTAAAATCCCCTATTTATAAATGCTCAAATAATTCAAATAAAATAGATGTTTTCTTCATTTATTTATCACCTACAACGATCAACGAAAACATATTTTAAAGAAACTACAGTAAGTATATATATATTACCTATATCACCGCGGTTTATAGTAAGTATAAGTGAAAGCAATTGATAAACCATTTAATTTTTTCAATGTAATGTCGATTTGTTTTTTCCGAAAATTTAATGCTTTTATGCAGTTTTGAGATTGAATATACGTATAAGTAAGTAACAAGCATCACAATATTGGTATGAATATTGTCAGAACATTGATTCATCAATACGGAAAAAGCAAAATATGAAAAATGTATTGTTTTCAACTTAGCGAAGAAAGAAAGAAAACATATTGCATTCTTCTCATTGCATTTATTTTTCTGTGTGCAATTTTAAGATTGCACAGTTTGTTTTTAAGACGTCGGCGTCAGTTTGTTCAAAATTCGAATAGAAAACCGCTTGCTCTTTTCACATGGTTTTTAAAGAATAAATATTTCATTTAAACGAAAATTTGAAACCTAATCGACACTCTAAAATTATATCTTTCTCACACGTTTTTGTGTGCCCCACAGCTCAACGCTAAAGAGTTCGTACAGAACCTTAAAGAATCTTTGTATAAAACTAAATTTGATTTGATTTGCAAAATTACTATAACTTATCTAAAGATGCTAGCTAATGTTATTCTTTAGTAAGTGTTTAATTGCTGACATACCTACTACTTATTATCTAAAATGTTTACCTATTGTTGCAAATTTTATATCATTACTAAACGGAGGAAATCGTCTAACAGTGCAGCAGTGACTGTTAATATAAACTTTACGATGTTTGATGTTGCAAATACTAAACAATATTTCATCTCGTAACAATTCTACGCTGTGAAAGCTCCATCAGATCGCCACATAATATTCATCTTCAATGGCAAGAACAGTAATAATGATTAAATATTTTCGAAATCTGGCACGTCGACTCGACAATGCCACATCTATCTATGTGTTTGTATAGAACATCACTAAACAACAGAGAAGTTGCAATGTGGGAGAACCAAAGAATGCTGTATTCAACGGTGGGCACGAATTATGTACTGCCTATATGTACAGGATATATTTTATAGAAAAATTAAACGACAAGATGTGGTGAAAGGGGAACAAAAATGAATCTTTGTAATATGCGTTATGATTCTGAAAAAGACAAGTACACACACGTTACTCTTATATGACTGTTGACTATACATCAATTCATTTAACTGCAAATATAATGGTGCAGCGTTTTCGGCACATACAAAACATTTAATATCCACCCATTCATAAGCATTCCAAATTCCAATGGCATCGTCATTTATTTTCTGCCGTAATGGTAATAATAAGTAATGTGCACTTTTAAAAATGTTTTTTTTCGTTGACTTTGTCGACCGGCGAGGAAGACGACAATGACTGCGATTACACACACACACACACACACACACGGTGAGCCATGAGCGTATTACTATAATGTGTGCTCTCGCTGATGTGTTTGGTGTAATATTATTACTTGCCGAAAAGGGATAGAAAATGTTAATGATTTTTTATTTGAGTACGTACAAACTTTTCCTCGCTTCTCTTTTTCCTCCGTGTCTGTAGTTTTAGCTGCACGATAAGAAAATAAGCAGAGATAAAGAGATTTTTCTTTTCAAACTGATGATGATGACGTCGGTGGTGGAGACAGAGACGTTTAAAAGTAATAATAATAGGAAAAATATGCAATTTTGTAAACTACTTCTTTTTATGCAAAAATGTAACTTTTATACTGCCACTTCTAGTCTTCCTTTTTTTCTTGATGACTTTATTCGTTTTCTTTAGATTCTTATATATTTCATACGTTTCTTCATTAATATTTAATAAGAAAACTGTGTTCTAGTTGTGTACACTGTGGTATATGGACTTCAGATGCTTGTAGTTTAGTCTTTGCGATTTATTGTATTTCAGTCTATTCGATTCTATAATACAGCAAATCTAAATAGTAGTAAGGGATAGAGTTTTTATCTAAGATGTGATTGAAAAATAACAAGGGGAAAGATTTGCATTCTTTCTTTCACTGTCTACCCGTTTTATGACACTACCAACAATGTCTTCTTGTCATTTACCTTTGTGCATAAGTATTCTATTTTACTTCATCCTGTCCTTTTTCTTTTATCCATATTCAATATTGCTGCATATAGTCCCTATACTATGTACTTTTGCTCATTTTTCTTTCTTTTCGACTGACTGCCTGTCATTATGAAAGTAGGCAGCATAATAAATTTCACGAATGAACATTCCTTTACACGTCTCGTCTGCATCATGGTCTGGTCATTTCCAATGCGGTTATTGAACACTGACTTGCTGAAGAAGAAAAAAACTGGTGAATATTTTGACACTTCTGCTGTTGGTGGTTGGTAAAATAATGTGGTTGCTTATTTTTGCTGTTATTGTTGCCATTATGATTATTGCTGCTGCGTGCTGATGCATTATGCACTATCTGAGAAACATTTTGCTTGCAA
This sequence comes from Entomobrya corticalis, assembly GCA_034694325.1. Taxonomy (NCBI): domain Eukaryota; kingdom Metazoa; phylum Arthropoda; class Collembola; order Entomobryomorpha; family Entomobryidae; genus Entomobrya; species Entomobrya corticalis. The sequence goes on along the minus strand of JAQFYG010003993.1, from coordinate 7,545 downwards.
CCATCAATCCATCTCCCCAGCAGTAAGAAAAGAAAAAAGTTTTGTTGGCGGTTGTTGATGATTGTTAGTTGGTAATAGAATTTATAAAAAAGTGTGATGTGCTTTATTTAGTTTTTTCTCATAAACACGATGTCTGCGATTGTTAATATGCCTACCACCTTATGTAGTGGTGGTGGTAAATAACCGTCATGTCATATTGCTAATATTCTCTAAAATATTTTCTTTTATTCCATGCCAGGCATTTAGAATTTCAGTATCGTGCGAAACGACGAAAGAAGGAGCAATAATACAATGAAAATGTGGTAATGACAATTCAGAGAGAGCATGTTAAAGAAATATGTGTAAACTATAAATATTACAGAAATGTATATATTTTCGATATTCATATTTTTGAATGCATTCTATCAGCACAAAATACATTAAAAAACAAATAGGCATATTTTATTTTATATTTTGATACAACAGCGGTTGTAGTGGTGGTGGTGGTTTTCATTTCATGATGATTTATATAATGATAAAAATGATGATGAACAGAATATATCCATCTGCTGCTGTATAGTTTTTTTTACAGTTTTGCCGGGTATTAGTATTATTTACAGCATAAGATGAAAGAACTGAAGAAGCATGCACGTTTTCAATCGGAATATCAAGAGAAACTTCATCAAAATTGTTTTTTTACATCCGTCCGTAATAATAATGATGAAGGATGGATTCGGATAGTTTCATATTATGCTTAGTTTCTCTCTCTGTATGTTCTGCTTTAGTGTTAGATTTTTAATGTTAGTTTGCAAGACTTTGCTGAAAAAAGATTCTTCCGTTGTTCACACAAGTTGTTAATGATGTTCATGTAACCTGCCTGAATAAAGAAAGATTGAATTTGAGGAAGTGTGCTCCTGTGGGGGAGAGATCTTTGCTTTTGATGTTTAGTTAAAATGTATGAAATGGAGATCTATGATTTATTTTTTAATTCATTTTCTATATTATTTTCACTCAGTGGCATGATAAAATGCAAGGCATGATATTGGTTGTATCTATACTTATTGGTAATGGTGTATATATTTCAAATCCAGTAGATTGTAATATTTGATTCAATGTCGAAAAGAAAAATTAGATTGTATCATTTTTTAGAATGAATTATTTTACTTTGCCCGAACACTTTAACCAAGAAAGTTTTACCTGCAACAAACGACGGTCCAAGACTTTTTAATGGCTTATATTTGAAGATGATGATTTTAGTCTTTTAATGCTTTTTGCTGTATAAATGAGATATAATGATGGATATTTTCGTATAGGTGTAAGTAAAAGATAGCGTTCTATATACTTTAAAATCATATAGGAATTCGATATATATTTATATATGTGCAAGCTTCTTTATCTCAACCTCAAACTCCATTTATATCAGTTAGACGAGGGTGCAGCTTCATTTCAACAACAAGCGAAGAATTTTACGTTATGATAATATATATGAACTATATAATTTATAATATATATATACATCCCTCCATATCCGGTGTCTGAATGATGCTTATATTGACTGCATGACTCTAACTAGTACTAATAAAAGAGTATTTATTGTTAGCATAAGACGAAAAGAATGATATCGTTTTAATTTTATTTTTACAGCCAAAAGAAGTAAAAATAGAAAAGCCGGTTTATGATGTTTCTTAGCTTGACTGACTTTTTCTACTTGGTTAAAAAAGAGTTGGGCTTTGGCTTCGCTGAATTCAGCAACAATATCCTTCCTAGCGTGCAATCGCAATATTTGGATGTGTGTATGCAATGAACATTTATAATGAATGCATGTGGGAATGTTTATGGGTAATATATAATATAAATTTCATGTAAAAACTGACGAACACTGTCTTTCCTATTATTTAAGTATGTCTGTATCGTTCCCGTTGTTTTGTGAGCTGATATTCATACGGCGAACGTGTTTTTATTTTATTTTATAGTCAAGTTTTATTTAAGATAAAATGATGGTAGCCAAGCGGTACGATGTGAGCTGAATGTCTTTGGTCTGCCTGGTCACTGGCTTGGTGGGCCTATGTCTGCTGTGCTGAATACATTTATTTCATATCCACTTTTATACTACGAACCCTGTGCATTGGCATTTTTCTTAATCCTGTGGTGTAAGCTTAGCTTATGGAACATTTAAAAGAAAAGCAGAAAGTACGTGTTTATAAGGTATTCCATTTCCGGCGACGATGGCGAGTCAGCAATTTTTTTTTCAAGAAAAAAGGCGAAAGACTTTAGTTAATAAACTTGATACTTAATAATGATCATTTAAGTATCTCCCCTACTTTGCTGTTGCTTTTGCAAGTATAATTTTTTTCAAGATTTGGATGGGGATAATATGATGAAAAAGTAGGCAAAAGCATGGCATGACTGCTTCCGTTTTCAGTCAATGTTTATAAGTTATAATAACAATAATAATGCTGACGATAATGATAATAATAGTTGTGGTGTAAATGCATGCATGATGGGCAATAATATAATATGATATTTTAATAGTAGCTTTTGTACATAATCATTATATGCACTTATTTAGTAAACTTGCCATGATGTGCATGGACATAAATGTTTTATCCCAATGCAAATGTATATGTACATATATGTTTTCTCCAGCTAGCTCAAGACTCATTTTGAGAATGTCTCGACCAAGAAATATATTATTTTTCGGGCAAGTCACGAGAAGCATCAACAGAAAGGCGAATTTTTCTTCAACTTTCAACCAACTTGATTCTAAAACGGTAATTATAGCCAGTCATTTTTCGGACACGTTCTGCTTACATAAAGCTTACGTCCGGTCTAGTAATTGGTTGCGTTTCTATTTTATATCTTGCAATAGTTAAAGTTGTTACCGTAAATAGTCCCTTTAGTTTTTAGCACTGGTGCTAATAGAATGAAACAATGATATTCTCAGAAAGTGCTTAAGTAGAATTTAAAATATTCGTATGAAGAAAATAAATCTTCGTACTTATACCTAAATACCTAGAATAGCTTATGTATCTACCAAATAAATGAAAACATCTACCAATATATTTTTGATGTCAGCTTTATTAGAAATCCTTCTAATTACAAGTAATTAAACCTAATTAAATCAATTAAATGTCAATTTTGCAATGGGGAGCTGGATTACTAAAGTGAACGATTTCGCACAAAAATCATTAATGTCGAATTTATTTTAGAATTTGTTCTAAACAAAGGTCTAGAAGCTAATGACAGCAGGGCACGTTGCATGCAATGTTATCTATCTCGAGGAAAAAGATATTCGTTAACCAGAAAAATATTATTTGAATGTTGAAAACTTCTTTCAAAGTTGAAAATATATATTTTTAAAGCGATTTAAAGTTTATTCGCTTGTCCACGTCATCATATCCTGTTCTTTGGTAAAAGACGGTTATCTAATAAGAAAAGCTACCCTGGTGGAAATCCTTTCTGATTGTTAGATCTGAGATGGGCTAAGCTTGATAAAATCGCCTAATGTTGATATTAATTATGATTAGAAAGCATATAAGCCTATTTAGAGAAAAGATTATGTTCCCACCTTACCTAAGGTGTATGGGGATAATAGTGATTCTATGAACTGCATATCCTTAGTAAAACTGACCGGTAGATTATTATGTAGTACGAACTTAATTTTATTTTAATTGCATCCCCTTTTGCTTCTAAATATTACTTTTTTATCAGTAAACTTTTAGCCAGAACTTTATTTACGGGTTAAATATAGAAGTATACATTACATTGCTATAAGAAAAAACCTCATCACGGGCATTCAAATAAAGTATTTTCAGGTGGATAAGACTATACCGTACTAAATTCGGTTTTTTGTAACATAGATTGTTATAATGTTAAGCGGATGATATCAGTGCAACATACTTAACGAGGACATAATAATAATGTGAATATTATTTTACAAAAAAACTTTGAGCGTATTCCTAGTAATAAAAGGATATTTTACTATTACTACTAATCGTAGTAACATTGAATAGAATAGGCTAGTATAGAGCAAAAAAGAAAAGAATTTTCATTGCAATTTTTGATAAAAAAAATGTAGTCGTTTGTAAATTTACGTTGAATACGTGCTCATATACGGTGTGCATTTTTTTCGCTTCATCGTCATATTACATTTGTATTATCGTCAGCAAAACTGCGTATGCCTATCTATAACTCTTTATACTTCCTTACTTAAAACTCATATATTAATATTAATCAGAATATTGGCATATATGAGAGTGTTTCTTTATGATGAAAACCATCAACTAAAGGAAAGATTTTTTTGATACGTAAGTAAGAAAAGCTATGGGAGAGAAGAGAAGTAGAAAATACAAGCGTACCTTTTGTACCTAGTTAACAAAATAACGAAGCAGGAGCATGTCGAATATAATAATGTAACATAATAAAATATCTTTGCTTACGCTGAAATCTTCACTATCATCATAATTTTTTTGCCGTTTGCTGTTGTAGTAGTAGCGGCAGTAGTCAACCTGAGGAACTGCAGGCAGGCAATGAAAAGAAGATAATGGAAGATAGATGTGTGATGATGCTGTTGCTTTTTCGTTTTATGAAAAGCCTACATATTGGTGTTATTGCTCTTGCAATATTGCAGCAAAACTTTACTCAATTTCTCGTCATGTTGTAGGCTGCTTATAATCTACTACTACTTACATCTTTGCTGCTAATAACGTAGATTTTCAGCAGAAAAAGCTGTCTGTACGTTTGATGTAAGTGCTGGGAAAAGGTTTACTTGCAGGTTCCCAATGAATGATTGTTTGATGAAAACTGAAAAATATGCAGAAGCAGAGACCAGACCAGACATGCAGACCGAGGAAGGAAAACAGATGAAAAGGAATTTTTCTGATATTTTGCTTGTTACTCATGATGATAGGGGAGGTATTATAGTAAATTCGAATAAATTCAATAGTATTATTACTGACGAGCAGTAAATTTAGTACAATTTATACAGTAAATACTATTACGATCAATGAGTTGGGTTCTGGCCCCGCTTCGGCATTACACGCTGACGCAAAATTTTGCAAGCAGTTATATGCTACCTGTATTTTCTAAAGCGCTGTTTTTTTGCGTGAAAACATAATTTTTGGCAATGAATTAACTGGTCAGACCTAATCACATTTTTGTAAATTATAAGTGAAATTAACTTTAAGGTCAAAGTTGGATTGGTTTGCTAATAGTTTAATGATTCCAAGTTTAAAGATAAATATTGGAGCTAATGACTTTAAAATATTGATGCTTTGCAGAATATACAAATTGTATAATATCTTGATAATGAATATCTGAGAGATTCACTCTATTCTCTACTTTCACACAGATGCAAATTCAGTACAATATTCAACATAGGCATTGGTAATTCATTCTCAACTCTACGATCAGTAAAATCTGTTGTAAACATTTATCTACCTACGTTTATTTATATATTTATAGAGGAGATCTAGACAGAAAGTACTTTAGTGTCTTTGTGCCGATTTATTTCTCTGCATTGTAGCCGAAAAGAGGCTCTTGTGTGTTTTAGTATGCATTAGTATTATTGAATGATTAATTTTCGTCATGTTATGCTACATACACCATATTTATCATTTCGCCTGTTCTGGGGTCTGGTCGGATGAATTATTACACTCTATGCCTACCTATAAAACCTTACAATACCTATAGCCTATAAATATGTATCTACTCATTTTCTGCCTGTAAAAGAGGGACTAGAGAGAGATATGTGGTTAACTAATAGCAAATTAACATTTTATTGTCTTTTCATGAATTTCCGGGCGGATACAATAAAAATGAGTTTAAAATATGACGTTGATTGGAAATGAAACAAATAGTACATGCATAATATGCAGTCAAAGAAAAATGCATTGTGCATAAAGGAAAACTGGATAATATGAGAAAATACTTGAATGAGACAAAACTTACGGCTGGCAACATGAATTTAACTGAGGAGAGTGATGTGCCGTTAAAGTTTGTAAAAGCTGTCGAGTTCGTTGGAATGAACATTTTTACTAAACTTGAGTATAATGGGAATCAGGTAGTGAGTAACTCTCCCAGGATACTTTATCGGATCGGCATTTTTTCACATATACTGGGAAGAAAGAAACTGGCAAGACTATTGCATATTTTTTATGCAATTGCAAATATAGATATAACTCCTTGTTAACGTATAATATAAACTCGAGCAGATACGTACATTTACAAAATGTTCCTACATTCTTGTTACGTAAAAAGTAGTCGTCCATTGTTCCCACTTTTTTTGTCTGCGCCGTGTGTAAACTCTACTGGTACGGTACTGTCGCAGGTACTGTTTTGTTATTATTATGTATTATTGTTATTGAAATTGACTTGATGACGATGATGATACAATTACTTATTGTTGTGGAGTCTGAAGTTGCACTTCGCTCACACGGGAATTTTGCCATATTTATTATGGAAATGGAAAATGTGTAAGAAGTCATTATAATATATTTGAACACTTGAAATATAATAAGTAATATCTGTTTATCGTTTATCTGTGAGTAAGCTGTAAAAAGCAGGGAACATCAACAACGCCAGGAGTTGTCATTTATTGCGAATGTTAAACCGGCATGCAGCAAATGAGATGAGAACAAAAGTTCATAATAATATGAGCAGTAGTAGTGGTGGTGGCGGTGTAAAAAGGAAGTAGTAATAAATCCAAAAGAAAAGAAAAATACACACATGCACATGTCAGGAAACGGCGAAACGAGGAAAACCTTTACCATTTTTACATTAATTGAGAACGAGTTAAAACATAGCTGATACAGCTTATCTCAACTGGACTAGAAGACTAAGATGATTAGGTATTCATGTGAAAAACAAATGATTTGTTAGCTGCAAACAAGTGCAAAGATTCCGTTTCGCTTTCTTCAGGTTGCATAAAATATATATATGTGTTAGCTATTTTATAAATTTATATCAATCGCTTTTAGATTACATATATTTAAATATTATTATTTTGTGTTTATAGTCGTATCATATCGTCACAGGCAGTTTTTAAAATGAAGTTTTTCTCACATTTGAGTTCCTGACTTGCATATTATTCCTGTTCATGTGCGGGCATCCCGTGGTTATTGCTACTGTTGTAATAACATTTAATACAAATACTCGAAATGGACGTATTTTTATTTTAACGATTGCATTAGACAATGTTGAAGTCATTAAATTATAATGGACATTTTCCTGACATCTTGACCTCGGGCAAACTCGTTAAAATTCTTGATATAAAAGTCCTATCCCATCTAGGTTCCTTTAATGTGTGCAATAAGTTTCTGTTATGATACCTACTTACACTTTAGTTTAGCATTTTATCCATGATAATAATAATGCACCCGAACCATTTCGTTTTATTGCATTTAGCAAATCTGTCATTTTGCGTTTGTTTATTCTTACTCATGATTCATATTAATACGTTACAATACGATAGAGTTAGAGAGGTAGTCAGAATAATGTATGCATTATTATGTATTGGATTGATATAGAAATAGTGATCCACAAATCCATGCTTCTTTCCACGGGTTC
>JAQFYG010003992.1:0-11662 GCA_034694325.1 Entomobrya corticalis | reverse complement strand
GAAGTGCAAAATAACATTTACTTAAATAAGTTTAATAACTGAAAATAAAACTTAATTGATAATATGCCAAGTATATTATACTTACGTGTGTGATGTCAACAAAACCGTCTGGCCACTTTCTCTAATTTCTCTAATCACATTCCAAAACTGTCGCCTGAATGCTGGATCCACACCGATAGTCTAATAAAAATAATAAACTTAACACAAATTTGTTTGCAAAAATACTTAATAATACATATAGTGCGAGTATAAATACATACCGGCTCATCCAATAAAAGCAAACTTTGATTTCCAATAAGCGCCATCGCTGCACTGAGTCGTCTTTTCATACCCCCACTATAATTAGCACACTTCTTATTTGCACTTCCTAAAAGCCCAAACTTATCCAGCCAAACCGTCGCATCTTCCTTCAGTTTATCAGATGGGATGCCTCTCAATGCCCCATATAATTTCACCATTTGCAGTCCCGTCAACGACCCAATTATTGCATCAAATTGGGGACAATAGCCAAGACTAGCTAGATATGACGAACGGTGCCTATAGCAATTTAGTCCACCAGAGAACCACATGCTTCCTTGGGAAGGAGAGATGTCGCCAGTGATGATTCGAAATGTTGAAGTTTTTCCGGCGCCATTTACTCCCAACAAACCTTAAAATATTTAAATAATATGAACTTAACTTTATACAAAACTTACGCATATATCTTATCTTTGCTCAGGCTTATTTTTAAATACCAAAACATTCTCCATGAATAACTCCGAAAGATATTCCATCAACAGCTTTCACCTTATCAAATCCCAAATGAAGATTTTGAACAATCAAAGCATGATCGGCAGTTTCCAAAACATTATCGCCAGTTATATAATCCACTCTAAGAGTTTCGTTGACTGCGTCTTCGTCGTGTGGTCGGTTTGTCGAAAGATGTTCAGTTTCCGGTATGCCATGATGAGATTGCTGTTTTGGTTTTGCAACATCAAAACAATATTCCAGCAAAAACAGTATTGCCACATTAATAAATCCGCTCAAGATCAAAAGCAAAATATCGAAAATCATTGCATGCGTTTTGTATCCATTGAATATTTCAATAGATTCCATGCTCATATACGAACGAGTTTCAAAGCAATTTTCTTCGCAGTTTGCACAACATCTTTCAATAAACCGAATGTAATCAAAAAACGATTGTTCATTCTCCACTCCTTTTGATTTTGCACAAGTCAAATGTAGAATATCTTCCGGGAACCAGTGACATACGCTATTGTGCATGCTCATTGTAGCAAGCTTAAACATGCTTGAGAATAAAGAATGCATTGGTACAATAGCTGCCACATAGCCATAAGTTTCAACAAAATAGTACACACATTGACTAAAATAGTTCCCATAGTTATGGTATGTTACAATTAGTATATGTCGTATAACGTTCCACAGTACACCTAAAATCAATTCGACATAAAAGATGTTCATTAATATGCAATAAATCAAACATACTTCAAACTTTTCTTTGAATTTACCAATGATTACTGCCAACTTGTTAACAATCAGAAAACTATCTGACGCAGTTTTGATGCAGGGCGCCCTGGAAATCAGATAACAAAGCCATAATGCAGCAAATGAGTGACACTCCAAAATCAAGAGTATTAGAGCTCCGGCTCCGTTATTTGTAAATATCCAGTTTCCGCTGCAGTAATCAGCCAAGATATAAACCAATGTTATCAGAAGGTTGACCATTGAAAAGTAGAGAAAGTCCCATGCAAACATGGAAGTCCAGTAAATAAAAGGCGTAGTTCCCGTCATCAGTTGAAGTTGTTTCCCTTTGTTGAGTCGTTCCTCTGTTGGCAACAAAGCTGCAGTTCCAGTTAGTAAAGAAGTGATCACGATTAATAGAATTACTCCCCCGCATTTTATGAAATAGTAAAAACTATCATAGCTTTGATGCATTATAATGGCCGGGTGGATATAATCGTATTTTCTGGCTTGTTTAAATGGATGATTTACAACTCCAATTGTAGCATCAACTCCATACATTTTCTTTATGAGTGTTTGAGATATTAGGTTTAGAGAAAGAGGGGCACTGTGGAAAGCGTACGGAGAGTAGAACCCGGCCATGTTTCTGAAACCTTTTGTCATGTTAAAACTGGCGCCAACAAGCATAGTTTTGCGATAGTTGTGAACGTCATTAATACTGTCGTTCTTTAAAGATGTCATTAGTTCTTGGAATGTCGTGGTTTCTGGGAACTCGTTGATGTTGATGGGACTGGTGGCAGTTTTTGTGTACTTGTGAATTAGATTTTTGTAGGATAAACCATAATCAAAATTAGAGGTGGAAGTCTCTGGTATAGTTGTCCCACTCTCATGAAGTAAAATGACGGGATTCTGATAAAATGAAAGAGACGATGCGGACACAACCCGTGGACTGGTATCAGGATTTATGTTAGCAGCGAATGACAATGCAGTTAATGACAGCCACAAAAACACGGAAAACAAAAGTATCTACAAGAAAATAACAATGTCTAATATTAATTAAATTGTAAAAATAGATATAAAAATACTTTAAAATGTCAAATATTTAATTTAATGTTTACCAAGAAAACTAAAGTAAGTGGCGCTGAACAGAAATAAAGCATTCTTTTGACAATCAAAGAGGTAAACCGATACCAGTGAAGTCTGGAACCAGAGTACCTGCTACTACTCAAAGTGTTCCCTGAGGGATCACGAGTAGTTTCAGAATTTGCATTGACCGCCTGAACTGCTTCGCCAACCCTGAAAAATTAAGGAATATATATAATGACAGGTATTTGTACTTTGGAAATATGAACGAAACAAATGCAAGTACTTTAGAAAAACTTCGTCCATAGTTGAAAGAGAAAGTCCGATATTTTCTATTTCCAGCTCATCCTTTTTAGTTCTTAATGCATCCATCATGTCAGCCATTTTGGACAAGTCTAAATCTGCAGTCGGCAGTGAAATAGAAATTGAGTCTAATGACTCGGCCGAAGATTGTCCGGAAACTGGATTCAATTTAGCGTTGGCCACATAATCTTTTGTAAGACCCCAAACCTTTTCTGGGTCACACTGAGACGATTTTTTACTTATGTTTAGGTTGTATCCAACACCTAAACGTTGTTTCAGAATAAATGTTTTTAAGTACTGTGACTACTATTTAAAAATGCTTCCAAAATTGTTCAAGCTTCGCCATACCATAATGTTTTTTCAAGAATGATGGAGTTCCACTACACATCATTTTCCCATCAGCCATTATTCCAATTCGATCTCCTAATACATTTGCTTCTTCCATATCATGAGTTGTTAGTATCAACGTCATTTTTCCGCGCAATTTTAAGAGAATGTCCCAAACACCACGACGGGTTTCCGGGTCCAAACCACTATTTTACAGTTAAATTAGTTAATAAACTATTCATTATTACATGACATTTTAAAGTATATTTAAAGTATCACTACCTAGTCGGTTCGTCTAGAAACGCCAGCTAAATTGCAAATGAAAAATAAAATAACACATTATTCATTACATAACTTGATGCTTGATACTGATTGTGTGACTTGCCTTTGCATGACCAATCAAAGCTATTGCCAAATGCACTATTCGTATTTGTCCTCCAGACAATTCTTTTGGTTTCAAAAAAAGCTTCTCAGATAATCCCAGCCACGTAAGGAGTTCTCTAGCTTTCTTTCGAGGTTGTAACAACCCCTTTAGCTATTTTTCACAAAACCAGGGTATTTACGAAATTACGAAAACTTTTATAGGAAACCTGATTTTTTTTGAAAAAGAGTCTACTAACGAAGTATATTACCTCCGCAAAGAATGCCACTTGTTCTAAAACGATCATTTCATCAAACAAAAGGTTGTGTTGAGGGCACAGTCCAATGTGCTTGCGAATTTCGTCCATGTCGGTTGCGATGTCGAAATCGAATATACGACCAACACCATCCGTTGGTGAAGTTAACCCTAAAATTTCATGATACCACTTGAACTAATGAAAGTACTTTATTTAAGTATTATTTTTTAAATTTTTCAGCTAGTACAGTCTGGCCAATACAGTTAATACCCTTTATACTTAATGAACAAGTATAGCTGAAGCACGTACCCAGGTAGAGTAAACTGAATAATAAATAAATACGTGTTCAACAAAACAAAGAAACAATGCAAACCCCAATAAAGAACTTTCTCAATCGATCTACGTGATTAAATGCTTTTCCCGCAATATGGGACTTTTTGCACTTTGTGCATTTCTAGGGTAGGATTTGACCATTATGAAAATTGATAAATGCCGTCCCTCTGTGGACATTTAAAAAATTACATTTTAGCTTTTAGTTTACATTATTTATTATTTTAAAAATCATATGCAACCTGTGAGTATGTCAATTGTTGTCGTTTTTCCAGCACCATTAAATCTTAAGTCAAAAGGAGAAAAAGTTGATACCAACAATGGTTGTAATATGAAGTACAAATTATACAGTTTGCCTTAAACATACCCGAGCAATGCATATATTTCTCCTGTAAACATTTTTACATTTAGTCCGTCCACAGCGCGTTTCTGGTTTTTCCTAAATTGTTTTTTAAGATTTTGAATTACAACTGCTGCTTCGACGTGTTCCGGATCTGGTTGAAATGCATGTTGCTCTGATTCCCGTAAAAATTCTGAAGTCATTTCAACACTTTCTTCATTCTTTCCCTCGTTATTAACCCTTTGTTCCGCTCCACTAACTTTAGTTACTTTCTCTAAAAACCTTCTAAAATCTCGGAGAAAGTAAAGTGGATGTTTGCTCACTCCGTATTTTGCAGGTAGTACATTATCCAGGTACAGAGTAAGCGTCATGAATATGCAACTGTCCAGTAGCAACATAAATAGACAATGAAGCGGAGTCAAATGAACGTTTTCAATTACTTCTGTAGCCAGGTTTTGCACAGTTCCTCCACCGTCTAATTCAACAATAAATAGTATTTTTAAATCAACTAAATTTAATCGCTCATCATCAGTTTGCTTTTGACTTTTTATTAGTCGCACTCACTAAGAAGCAACTGGAAACAAAAATCAAAAGCCACTGTTGGAATCAACATGAGACCAATCGCCGACCATTTGCTCAGTGAGGTCAGAGCAGCACTGGTAGCCATCATGAAAACCGTGAGCATTATCCAGCTGACCAATCCAATAGAAGCCGCTGTCCACATCCTTTCAAAAAACACGGAAATCATAAAAGAAAACGTGGTAATCGACATCATGAATATCAGGAGAAGTATCCAGTGAACAATGCAGTTGATCTCGTATATTAACAAAACGTTTTTTCCTCCAGCAAAAGGAATATTAAAGAAAAGTGCAAGTAACAAAGTCCAAATCGAGTAAACAAAAAGGTTTGAAAACAGCCATCCCATCCATTGAGTGGTCGTGGTGACGCCATGCATGCGAAGAAGCTCCCTAAAGCCACAATGTTTTTCACTGTTTACCCTCATCAAATTAAAAATTGACAGGGACGCAAGAAGGCAGTACAAAAGAGATATGAATCTATATGTCCGTTCAATTACGTTAAAGTTTGGCATTACAAGGGGCATTTTGACCAACGATAATGTAATCTGAAAATTATTATTAATCAATGAAATCAATTACAATTCATAGTGATTAAAAGTTTATTTTGTTTGACATGAACTACCTCATCAGTCGTCTCATTCCTGTATTTGGTTTTAATATAGTCTACAATTCCCCGATCCAGAAACGCCTGAAGAAAAATAAAACCAAGTTTTTCTTGGCTATGAAAATAAGGCACTCCAGAACTTACTAAAACACCAATAATGTACAACATTTTATTCAACTTGATTGATAAAGGTAATTTAGGTACATTAAGCAATCAGATAAAATGCTAAATGTCAAAATTTGAAAGTACCCAGCGTTCCGTGAGCTTCAAAAGAGTCAAGATTACTGTATGGAGCAAACAATTTGTCGATGTGAAAATCATGGTATGCATCCACCACCCGCACTTTGTACTCAATTTCAAATTTCTTCTCGGTCTTAACAGCGTCTTCAATGTGAGTAATTATTACAGCTGCAGATAATCCACTACATTCCTTATGCTTTTGCAAAACACAAATCTCTAATTCCTTTTCAGTTTTCACACTTTTTGTCCAGTTTGTGGTTAATTTATTTCCTAAACTTTCATTTCTTGATCCAGCATTTAGAACATGACTCATTACCTCATCAGCTAATCCATATTGATCTTTGACATTGTCTCCAAAAATATAATGAATATTTAGTCCCTCAACTGCTTCCATATTCTTTCTACTATTGACAAAATTTTCTTGAACTTCACACCAATATTTTTGAAAAAAGGCATATTGCTCATACTCTACACAGGCAAATTTTGATTCTACACTGTCATTATTATTTCCGAAGCTGCTGGGTGACATTTCAACTAATCTATGATGCCAACGTTTATCATTGTAGGACACAACTATTCCCTAAAAATTTATTGAAAAATTTTGTTTCTAAGTTTTTATTTGGGAATAATGGGAATAATTAAATAGTTAAGATGTTTTAGGTACAAAAATAGATTTCCTCCTTACTATTGCTGCAGTGATGACAAGCGGGATCAATAATTCGCATACTGACAAACACCAATGCGAGCATCGGATTCTGAGATTTTTCTTGGTCAGCAAAATTATTTGGCGAGCAAAATTCCCCATGATGGAATTAAGTGTTTTCTGGTTTATTCTTTTTCTCAGATCAATGTCATTGTGTATGACAATATTCAGAAATTTCTAAGCTGCAAAAAAAAAATTGCACACAAAAGCTTTATATTGATTGACGTTTTAGGTGGGAAGAACGAAATAGAAGTAGTGACAAATAAAATATTGTCTTCATTTGACTGCATTATTTGTGCGACTGATTTAGCAGCACTTGCAACAGTCATTTCTGGCAATTTTTATGAACTCATTGAGTAATCTTATTTGCAGAAAAAATATTTACCAAAAAGAGTGTGCAGATATGATATGCGATCTGTTGCAGAGGATATTCTGTACCTATGTTTTGTCCTAAAATTATAAGTTTACGAGTTCTGAAAAGACAAAATAGATGAAGCATATTTGAGCAATGTGTGCCTAACCAAGCCGAGATGAGACAACGTTATAATTATAATATAATATAGGGAGTTGATGAGCGTTTTGCTACTGGACAACAGTTTTCATCACAGTATTGACGTATTTTATGAATAATATGATATCCTATGATAACATAATATGAGATACGATGCCAGATATAAATGAAATGCTACAGTAAAAAATGTTTTTGGGTAAACAACAAGTGGTGAGTTGAGCAAATTTAAATAAGCTTATACTGAAATTCTCCAAACAGAAACTACGATTGGGACGTGTGAACGGTTTTATAACTTTTTGTGGAGTTTCAGTGATTACTTCAATTGAGAACTTGGAATGTAAAATTTGATTTTGCAGAAAAAAACCGGACAAATTCTTTAATATATTGCTGATGAGTTAGTGACAAAAAGTTTTTAGAAGTACATATTTGTATTAGATTATCTACTCAAATAGAATCAGCGGCTTTTGTTCGGTATGATGAATTATGCGGTAGCAAACAAACTCCAACAAAAATGTTAGATTTCATTGTTTGTGAGCTGTACCAACTTAGACTCTGTGTTACTTTTTATTAACTGTAGAGAAGGTATATAAAATATCTCACTCCTTATTATATAAAACCTATAATTATTTTATATCGTGCATTTGAAAGTAATTATGAGTATATGTTTGTAAAAATTGAGACAAAATAGCAAAATTATATATGCTTTGTTAAAATTCATCATCAGTCATTTAGATGTATTATATCAATAACAGGCACTGCTTTGTCACTGTTAGAGTTATTGTAGTATTAAATGTCATTGCCCTTCCTCTCATAATCACTGAAAACGGGTTTAGATTGCAAAATATTCCATTATCCAAATCCAAAATCTCTGTATCTCTACTGTAAAGTTTGGTGCTGGAATCGCAGTTAATCTCTGAAAAATGTTTGTAATAAGTGGGAAGGGCAAAAGGAGTGTCAGCAGCCAACAGTCAAGGACTTTCCAGGACATTCTCGTTTTCCAAAGGAAAATGACAAACATTTTCATGAAGGGAAAGTTTTCACAACGGTATCTTTTGGGTTTGACAGGAATCTTCGACTTGAATTCCACAGGGTCTCCCTAAACATAAAATACGCGTCTGTCATCGCAGAATAGAACACACCTAGTGGTATCAATGACGCTATCCAACTAGTTTCCAATTACTGATTTTGTGTAGGGAATCACAAAAATATGATAAATAGTTGACGACGACAACAATCTTTCCTTTAAAATGAAACATCCACGTAATTTAATTAAAAATATAATTCCTTTTAATAAAAGTTTAAAATAGCCATCCACTTAAAAGTACCAAAAATACAGTTGTTTTTCATTAGTAGCAACATTGAAATCACATTTGATAAACTGCATTTAATCATGTTTCCAAAGCAACATTGCATGTTGAGCATAGAAAATAACTCATCATTTGTGCTGCTACTGTGACATTACAATTGCAAGCCTATTTTTCCCAACTAAATCTCCAGAGATCTTTATACGCAAACCTTAATGTTTACGCGAAGGAATCTCGTCTAAAATGTTCGATAAGACAATGTTATATAATATTTTATGAAACCAAGTTATACCATCACTCACTACTATAACGGTAGCGCATACTGTAAAAATATAAAAAGTAGACCTCGGTGAAATTCGGCAACCATCGTGTATTCATATAATGTATGTCGTTTTGTTTAATAACTCCATTGGATATGGGGCCGTTCATACTTTCGTGTTTTGCAGCAAAAAAGAGTTCTGAGTATCTGCAGCATATATTTCGCAAATATTTATGTTTGACTTAGTCCGTATAGTTGGTAAGAATTTAATGATTGCGTCAATTTAATAAGAATGCGACTATGAGTAGATCGTTTACAATATATTAGGAATGACCCCATTCCAGAAAATGAAAGTGAAGCATGACTAAATTGTGAGTGATTTGGGATTATAAATGTAATAGTGTTATAGTCATTGGTCATCCAGTTATTCACTATATACACAAACAACACTGCAGTGCATACACCTTTTCTTATACTTACAAATATTCTACTAGATTCTCTTGGAGATGAAGTACAGAAATGAATCAGAAAATATCATGATGCTATTCGAGTTTTCGTTTTGTAGTGCTTGCTTGTATAAATAGAAGATCAACAGGAAAATCACATTTCTTGGGATGTGGGATTGGATTATATTATAATCTTATTCTTGCAATAAAGTGTGAGATTGAAGTTATCCAAGTTACTAAATTGCTAATTTTGATCATACTTTTTAAATTTTAGCGAGTTTATATCAGCCAATTAAAATTATACTAATTGCATTAGCTAAATTTTGAAGATTTGCAACAGAGTTTGGCACAAATTTTTACATGACAAAAGAATACAAAAATGTTGTATAACGCAATTATTCGGGATTTCAAAACATCCCGAATTCTTGGTCGACTATTTCTCCAAGATTTGCAAAATATTCCAAAGGAATATCAGATGGAGTATCGTGGAGGATTGATAAGCAAGACCACAGATTTGGCATCTCTGTTTTGCAGCCGAAATGAGCCCATTCACCTTGTCAGATTCTCACCTGACCTTAAAATCATTCTTGTGACAGTTAGAAAGGATAACGGTAGAATCCTGGCAATCGATACAAATGAAAATTGTACTGTTGGAGATTTGAAGCAAAAGGATGCTTCTTTAGAAAAGATCCCGATCAAAAATCAGCGCTTATCTTTCCTTGACGGAGAAAGACTTACTGATGATAAGATGAAACTTAAAGATTGTGATGTAGTTTTTGAATTTGATGGAGGAGACCTCCCCATAATTGAGGTGGATTATCCTATATCAGGTGGAGGTGGATTCTATGCCATAAATCTCGAGTCTGAGCATGTCACTAGATTTGGGGTTCCAAAAAGAAGCACCTGGGAAAGGTACAATGTTGGAATGAATTTGTACGGAACTTGCAACAATAGCCATGCCCTTCCCAAAAGTATGGCTCGAAACTTGTTTGTGTGAATATGAAATATGGACGAATATTTTTGAAAACAAACTCCACAAAGTTTCAGTGTCCCGCTTGCAAGAATCAAAACTTGAACAAAATCATTATTAAAAGAGAACCTGGAACAGAAAATGAAGAGATTTCAGTGCAAAACCTGCACGCATATCCAGTTGGATTGTTTACTCCAAAGAGCTTCTTGCTGACTTATGGCCGGGCGTTATTCCGTTTCAAGAAAACTGGCGTCAATGAAAAAATAAAGACAGTTTTGATGGAGGCTCCAGGATCGACAAAAGAATACACGACTTTCGATGAATGCGCAAAAACTAGTGAGTATGACTTGATTGAGATTACAACGGTTGGGAAAAATTCATCTCCTCTTATTTGCCAGAGGTGTAATCACCGAATCGAGGAAAAGGAAATTACATTGGTTTGTGGTCATTCTTATCATCCTTTGTGTCACGCAGTATTTACGGATGGAGGTAATCGGTGTGTTACTTGTGGTACGACCTTGCTAAGAAGTTTTAAGGATCTGGAAGGACCTAGGAGTAGTCCGGAGAGTGATAGTGACGAGGGAGATAAAGAAGAGAAGGTGGATATGAGTCGGTGGGAGCTTTCGTTGGATTGGAATTTTGGGTTTCGGTTGGCAGGAGTATGGGAGGATGCTGCCATTTATGAAGACTGGACATTTGAATTGGAAGAAGTGGAGCATGAATTAATGGAACAGGAAAAATTGGAGAGATTGGCTGTTCTTCGGAGGCCTATGATGACTCGAGCTGGAACAGTATTTCAAGTACGGAATACGCAAAAATGAACGGGATGAAATGTAAACTTTGCCTATTTAATTCAATTTAATAAAGAACTATGAGAAACTGATTGTATAATATGCAATTGTTGATTGTTTCAGGTATTTTGTCAAGAAGAGGGATGCAAGATAACTACATACTAAAGGGAAGGATGAATACTGCATAAAAATGAGTGTAGCTAAACTGCCACTAAAATTTGACAAAAAAATTATTATATTTTAGTCAAAGCTAGTTTTTAAATCAGATTATTGTGTACGTAAAGCGTAACGTAAAATTTTAACTTGCATACTTATTGGTATAAGTTATTGATATAGTGTGTTGTAAGTTAAAATGTTTTCAAAGTGTACAAACTAACTTTAAAACTTTATGCTTAAGTGTTGTTTTCACTTTTAATCGTTTTAAATGTTTTATATAACTGTGTATTATACAAAAATATTATAAAATATTATTGTATTATTATAAAAATCACTGGAAACGTTTATATTTTAAAAGTTCTTGTAAGACGCATAAGTACATATTTATATTTATAACAGTAACTATCTGACTGTCGGTGTAAGAAGTTTCGATAATATACATTTTTTTTGTGAAAATAAATACTGCATCTAACAATAAGTATGCATATTGTAATGAAGCTCAGTTGATGTCAGATATGAGGAGTTATTATTAAAATGAGTCACAGTTAACTTTAATTAATAATTAACTTTATTTATCATAAAGGTTAAACGTACAACCGATATGACAGCAAGACGTATTTACAATATTTTTTACAAGAC
>JAQFYG010003991.1:0-11662 GCA_034694325.1 Entomobrya corticalis | reverse complement strand
AAACGAAAAGTTTTTCTCTCTTTTTCTATTCCAAATTCTTTCTGTCTTTCTCAATTTCATTCACCATTAAAAAGAAGAAGGAGTATATATCCATCCCTTTCTCTTTATTTTTTGTTACTTACCTGGTCCCCTTTCGATTGTACTGTGTTGGGCGATGGGATGTGAAATGAAGATGATGAGAAACCTACTTTTACTTTTTTACTTCCACCCCACGCAAAATCAGCAAATGGCCATGGTTGTAGCATAATGATAGCGATGGCAGTAGTAGCTGTATATAGTATAAATAGGCGTACATGAAAATAATAAGGAGGAGAAAAAAATATCTCCTGTGTAGTAACGTGCCACTACATAAAAAAATCTCGTTAACTCGATGAAACATACCCAAGAAGATGATGAGGTTATAACACGATTCGTGTAATAGAATCTTTTTTGCCACTTTGAATTCCTGTTAAAATCGTGTGTAGAGTTTCATACATTCATTCATAAGACGTCCATATCATCATCAACCCACACACATTATCTTTTCATTCATCCCTCACAATTTTCTCCGTTTTTGGGATAGAGAGACTCTCTTTGCTTTTCCTCGTTTTCACCATTGTCACAGTAAAAGAATCTTGTCAATATTGAATTATATTCTATGTATACTATAATAGGATAAAGAGAGTTAGTCGTCAGACCTTCTTGGGAAAAGTGTTGGATTTTCTCTGCAACAACTGTTCTTGTAATTTTATTTTCTTGTAAAAAACTCTATAGGTGATATGTCCTATACAGTTTTTCCTAAAACTACAAATCTGGCAAGCTTTTTTCATGAATGAAAGCAACAAATGAATGGATGACTGAATGAATGAAAGTGAGTCAGTCAGTCCAACTATCTCGTTGTCAGGGACAAAGCCACTACAACAACATGTATTGTGTATGCATTAATACTACACGAGAGGTGTGTGGGCGGGCGGCAAGGCTAGGTAAACAGAAAATCATATCCACTTCTTCAAATCGAAATGTCTACTAAATCGCCGACCGGAAAAGAATGTCATATTCAATAGGTTCGTTTATCCTTGGTTGCTAGGTTACATCACAATCATAATAAATAAACATTTGAGATGAAATAATATAAAAGCTTTCTCAATACTACTTCAAACAACCTCAGGTACCTAGCAAAAATGTCATAAACGATCAGATCACGAACAGAAGTATTGTCAACTTTTACTATAATCCAATTAGAGTGAACTTTTGAAATAAATCCACATCTTTCATCTCCTTCCAAAGAATTCTTGCTTTTCACATGTCAACATCATCGTTAGCATTATTGTTGTTGTTATTATCATATTTTTATGATATTGAACTTGACGATACAAAATATTTTTAACGAGGTTGTTACAACTTTAACGATCAGTTTCGAGTGGGATTGAATAGAAAATCTAAAAGTAGTTGTGTATATTTCCACTTTGCAAAAGTAACAATACTCAAATTGTTTCCTTTTCTTTCTCGTTAGTCAACATGTATCTGACAAATACAAACTGCCTTGTCGCGAAACGCCAACCACTCTCTCGGTGTGTGCTGTTTTTAGTTTCATTCAATCCATAATGTTATCCTATCCGACCTTTCCACGAAACACTCCAACGATCAAAACGAATGCAACAAGAAAAGTGTTTCTCGTCTGTCTGCCTGCCTGTTTTTCTTATTCTTCTTCATGCTGCTTTTTCGTCGGATTCCTCGGCGTTGTCGATGTTTAGAGCTCTCTTCTTTCTCACAGCTCATTCTTCGCCGTGTGTTTAGATTTTTATTTTATTTTTGGGATAGGCCTTTCGCTCTGACTTTCATTTGATGTAATAGTACATTATAGTCTCTTTTTAGCAGATATACCAAGTTAGGTTTCCCCTTCTACCTTTACTGATTTTCACATGATGCTCTAACCCAAACTTTATCTTCTCCTATAGAACACCACATCACAGAACATCAGTCGGTAGTCAGTATAATAAAGTATTTATGTGGATGTAAAAAAGGTCTTATATAAACTTGCCGAAAACGAAAGGAAGCGATGAATGAAGTCGATGTTATAGTCATAGTATGAGCACTATGTTTATATGTCTGTTTATAAAATCTACAATTTATATAAGCATTAAATTATGTTACATATTATAATTATGCATGTATATATACATGTGTAGGTTATTATTATTATTACGTTGTTGTTGTCGTCGTCGTGGGTACGTAAGAATTTTTGGTCGGTTCGTTCCAACTTGTTCCAATTCACGAAACTCCCAATTCGAACGAGGAGGAGGAAAAGAATGGATGGATGGTAGCATATCCTAACAGGAGCAGCAGTTGGTATCGAGATAATAACATTAAATTGTGGTGTTGTTGGTTTGATGGTGGTGGTGGAATTAGAAGTGGAGGATTGGAGTGAACTACTCTGAAAAGTAGTAGTGGATGGAGGAAAAAAAGGTTTCTTATTCTTGACTGACTACGTATGAATATTAGGAGGAAACGACGAAATAAAGAATCAGAGACTATAATATAGTGCATTTTAGTTCTACTAACTCACTAGACAAAACATCTACACACACACTACTACTACACGTACTTGCTGCCCCACTGCCTTTTTTATTTTAGACATTTTTATATCACCAACAACATCATCATAGAATCTTCCTCCTCTTATGGTAGTCTAGTTCATCTACCGTCATCTCCAGTCGTATCACCCAGCATCGTAGAGGGAGGACGACATCAGATTGCTTTCCTCCTCCTTATCTCCAACATCAACATCATGATCAGTAGCAGCAGCATCACTGTTACTCTCACTTCAGTTGTGTTGCTGCAAAGCTAAGAAAATTAGCAACTGCTTGAGTTCTGCCCAAGTTCTGGTTCATCGCCTATGTGAAAACTGGCGACTGACTTTTGTGATAATTATTCTCTATTTTCTCTTTCCCCCTCGCATTCTCAACAACTTGAAACAAACTTGCACTTTCCTCTTTCTGAAAACTTTACATACTATTCTCTCGACTCGAACACTTGATATCTCTCTTGCTCTCTATTCACGTTTACTCATTGTACATATTCCTTAAAATCGCCACTTCCCCTTTCTCAAATTTTTTATAGTAAACTAATGAATTGTTTTTTAAATTTGTTTTCTATATACGCTGATGGCCAACTTTCACCGATTCTTCCATTTATCGAATGTTCTACAAATAAAGACAGAAGTGAAACACTTCAATTAGCATAGATGAAAATAATAAAAAAATAATAAGAAATGAGCCTTCATGAAATTCCATCTACAACGATTTTCCTTGTTTACTAGGAGGAGCCTTAAAACAACTAATATACGTTACTAGAACAAATTATTTACCGTTTAAAATCACAAGTTCATCACTCATCTACCTCTAATAAATACACATATATCAATCACCGTAAATACGTTCAATACAAATCAGCAATCAGCCAGAGAGCATAGAAAAATAATAATATTTTATAGCCATGGCAACAGCTTCAAGGAGAGAAGAAGAGTGGTTGTTCTCATCGTCATCATCAGGGGTATCAGATAGCCCTGCTGCAGTGACATTAGTCGCCAGTAAAGAGGAAACCATTGTTTGCCTACTAATTCTGTTAATTTCGTTGTTATTATTCGTCATTAAAGACGTTTATGTCAATTTTGTAAGAAGTGCATCTCTGTGCTAACGTACTCTATTTTTCATATATATAATAAATATATACAATAGAGGAGTCTGGACTTTGATCCGAATATGTGATACCCGCTATAAGTAAAACGGATATAAAAACTGAGTTTAAGTGCCAGTGTGTCAATCAATGAAAACAGAATTCAATCAATAATAATAACAACAACTTATGTGATATCTTGTTTGAATTTCCTTTTTCTTCACCTGACAATTTCGCTTCGTAAAATGTGCATTTGTTCTTGTCATTGCCTTCTCCATTGTTCTCAACGGCTTTGCAATAATTACTCCAGTCGTCAAGAATGGCAGCAAAAACTTAAGCAGACCCATTATCACTTAAATCACAGATCTGCCCTCAGCAATGCAATTACACGCGTCATTGTTGTTATCAAAAGTATTGCAAAAGTGATCAGACGGTGGGAATCAACAAATCATGTAATGTACAGGTATATCATTTTACCGTCATTTCAACCCCTTTGGAAACTTTCTTCCCGATATCAACAAAGATTCTTCTTTCCCCGAGAGATTACCTGAAGAAAGTTAAAAAAAAATATATAATTCCTCAATAAATCCTTATCCCCTGCAAGCCTCATTATCACGGGTATATACTATTTCGCGAAGCAAAATTTGCTGTCATCATCACACTATAGTATCATCGCTATCAACTACTCTAAAACGGTATTTCCAAGTTTGGAAAGTACTTTCAATAAAATAAAGCTTATTTAAAGTTAAAGTAACATAGAATCGATAACAGTATTATAATTAAGAAAGTAGTAAAAAATGCACATTTTCACTCCCGGTAGTAGTTGTGCTTGCAATATATAATACTCTGCACTAAACCGCAAATCAATAAAACTAATGAGCATTAAATATTAAGTTAAAAGGAAGCTACCAATGAGATGCATTAGTATATAGCACATAATGACATGTTGCTGTCATTTTTACAACCTGTATATTTGACCGATTTTTATAACATCCCCCAAGTTACCTCCATCAATAAACCTTCTAAATATACTTAATTATATGGAAACCACAAGTATAATTTATGACGGAAAAGGACATACTAATTCCGAAAATCTCAGAAAAAAATATTTAAAATAGAAATAAAATGGACACGTAATATACTTAGGATTTCTTTCTCTGCTTGGAAGGAATCCTATTAGTACCGTTATTATTAACGATAAATTTTTGAAGAAAAAAATATATCGTTACAAAAAAGTAATGATGAGTTTATTTCACTTACTATCAGTTCAAACAGCAGAATGTATTCCTTGCAATAGTGCAAATGATGGCGTGAATAATTGGAAACACTAACTAAATGTGACAAAATAGCTGACTTTTTGTAATGTAAGTATCGAATAAAATGTGAGGTAATCAACTAGGTTAGTAGAGTGAGATGTGTGATGATGAGTACTCCGAGAGTATACGGTTTTTGTGTTGTGATGCGAAGTAAAGTAAATCAACTATTAATATGCAAGTAAAGTCAAGAGGGTTATAAAACGCAGCAAGTCTGAAGAAGAGGAAGGAAATCGAGGATAGGAAGGAGAGCAGAAGGAAAAGTCAGGGAGAAGTACAAAGGAACAGCGCCAGAGGAGGAAGACGACGTGCTGGAGTAGAAGATCCAGAAAAGATGGCATCTCAGAAACCTGTCGAATGGGTATCGTCCCTAATCATGCGGTTTGAGGAACAGGTAAGCAATGCTGTATGCTTTAGGATCAATTACACGACTATACACTATCTATTCTGCTAAGGACATATCCATACATAGGTATATGGATACACACAAATGACAGGACACGGAATATCACTTTCACAACTCTCCATAATATATGGAGAACTCACAACTTATATATTTAAGTATGTAACTAATATTTTGCAAAAGGGACAAGAATAATATAAATTGCATAAGAAGTCAATGATTGGAACTCGTGAAAAGCCTGTTTCCTACTTGATGTTCGTTTTCCGCAAATGTATAAAGCCAGAGCAAGAAGGCTTCAATGGAAATGTGCTATAGTAGAGAGAGATACGAATTCTGCTTGAGAAGCCACAAAGAGAAAGACAAGTTATGTACTGACACTGACTGAGATGGTGGTGAGGAACTGAGGAAAGAAAACATTGAAATTCGGTAATAAAACATCAGTTGGCATCTCAGAATAACTATAACAAAAGAATTGGTTATTTTAGTGGCATGAGATATAAGGTGTATCCCATAAGTTGGGAAACAAATTTCACACATCTCTAGTTTCTACTCAATTAATGCCATTTCTGATCAAATTATATCGTGTGAAAGAGCACGAACAGTGAATCAAATCTAGCACTCCAAATGCATTTTTATGGCTCATTTTCTTAAAATTAAAACGATACAAAAATATCATTTGAAAAACATTTATTCCAGCCATGTATTTTGCTTCCAATGTTTACAGCTGTTGCTGACACAGCCTTGACCAAATGAATATAGGATTTTAGGATTTTTAGGCTTGTTGGATTGCTAAGGATACTGTTGTTTTAACAAAATAAAAACTGATCAAATCATTGATTATTTAAACTTTCAGGGCGCTTCTTATTTTATGTCAAATTGAATTAGAGCATTGCTCTTTGTTCGGAAGTTCTCATTTTTGATATTGGCGGAGTCTGAATGACAATGTGCTTTTATACGTTATGCACATTTTATTTTAAGCTCCTATATAAATTCTCTTTTCTGCAATTACAAGCAGATTTTAAATGTTGTAGTTAATAAACATTTATGGCGACGGATACAGATATATCATAATAAAAAGTTTCCTCGTTGTATTTTGTAGGTAGCGATCACAGAACACCAGAAAATGTTCTTTATTTCAATTATCCGGAATCACTCAATGTGTACCTCATGAAATAGGTACTTGATTTGAACTTACTTCCGCTTTTGAGAAAATGGGCGGTCTGGACGTTTAAAAACTTTGTACCAATTTTTAAGTATGAATTCCCAATATGATTACTTTATTTTCTATGGACTGACAAAATCTTTCAGAAACAAACTTTATACCTTCATGTCGCAAATTTAGAAAGCTCAAACGTTAAGCTTCAAAATGACGTATCATTCGTGACAATTTGTAAAGGACTGTTGTATCTGCAACCGATAGAAAAAAGGTTTCCCAACTTATGGGATGCATCTTACTTAGTTATCTGATGCTGTGAATCCAAGAAATCGTGTTATTTGGAATTGAGGAGCTTAGGGGGTTTGATTTTTATTATAATCCAGAAGTGGGGTTTTTTGATGAACAGGATGGCTAACGAATATCAAAGATCATCCATGGTAGAGAAGATATCTGACAAACTTCGTTTTATATCTGAGCGAGTATTTCAAATTAGATTTGTTTGTATAGTTGTCGGTTGTAACTTACATATAACTAATGCAACTGGTATCCTTGGAATGACAAATATGTTTACGTCTTAGTTTCTTGAGTGAGATGCTGTATAGCATGTGTATGAATTATGGAGAAGCATAAGTATACTAGTCGTTACATAGTTGTACCTAACTAAGTATTAATAAAGCATAAAGAGCAAAGCATAAAGGAGTAAAAGAAAAGTGAAAAACGCAATTCGCAATTCAAAAAGAGGTTAGGACAATTGGTGTGGTTGGTTGAAAGCGAGAAACGCGAGAAAAAGTCAAGCTCCATGAGATTCAATTACATGCTCGGTTGGAAAAGAAATAAGAACAACCGTACCGTATAAGTACCAAAACATCATTACTTTCACTTGTGTGCTTTAACCACACTGTTGGAATATGGTACAGGTCTAAAGACATGAAGATCGCACCAAGAAAAATAAAGGGGAAAGTAGAGAATAACTAAAACACATTATATTTATCCTTTTTTGTTATTAGTCTAGAAAAGTTCAGGTAGTGTGTAGGTTGACCATGAGGGGCGGGGATGTCACGCTCACGCTTTTTTCTCTCTTGATCTCATCTCCATTTCCTTTTCCATGATGATATACAAATTCTCGCCAAATCAAAAGTCTTCAAAGCAAAGCACCTTACTTTGGCAATTGCATCACATTAGAATCGGAAAGCTGCGTAAAATATTAGAGATTTTAATCAGCGGATTGCGAAAGACCTCCTTATCTAGTTTTCGATAGCAAATTTTTTTCGAAGAATGTACCTTTGTATAATGGATGATGAAACCAAGTTGAATTTTGTGACGCTGATAATGAAATGAATATATTATAATAGATAGAGACAAATGAATATATGAATCCCCAAGGCAAGAAAATTCAATTTATAGGAAAGAGCCTCCAAGAGGAAGGTCTCTCTTTGTGTTGTAGATGAAATTGTTTACTTACTACACTCAATCAGAGTCAAATTGTGTGTCATTATCAGATTGACTTGGAATAAGAAAAAATTGTTTATGCTATTTTCTCAGTGTTGATATCATTGATATCACAATATTTTTAATTCTAATATAAATATATAGGTATTAACTTCAACTTTGCTTTGCTGTTGGCTCCTTTTTGTCTTCGTCTTCCCTATACTTCAACATGGTACTCCTGGTACTGTATGCATACCTATGTAATGCATACCTTTTGAATATTACAGGTCTGCATAAAATGTATATTATTATAGCATCGCATATCGCTATAATAATGGAATGTTGTAAATTCGCACTCTTTCATCTTTCGCAAACATGGTAAAATGCCTCCAAACTCTAACTAAACGTGTGTGTGGTTATTCGGTATTTCTGATTTTGGCTTGCCTTCGTCCGAGCGTCTTTATGTCTCTCCTTCTATTTCCATACATTTCTCGTCCCCACCATCGTTTTGATTCCAATATCTTTGCCTGTCTCTATTTCATCATCCATTTTTCTGCTATTATCTCTCAATATCCTTCAGTGTCTCCCTGTCTTGCAGACCTTTATCTGCGCACATTTCTCATAATATACTATAACACCATTAAATTTGATTACCAATTTATATTAGCACAAAGTTTAGAAATAGTAACATTCTTACCTGATTTATAATATGAATAATCAAAAAGTTCTAGTGTCTAAATACGGTCAAAAGTATTCAAAATATCTATAATACGTAGTACAAGTTTGCTGGCAATTAGTGGAAATGGAAATAGTGCCAACATCGTTTGCCATAGCGGCATATGTAGAGCTCAGCGTAGAGAATTTACTCCGCTGTGGAGCGAGTGGGCGGAACAATGTCTTCTGGAGAATGGTGGAGGCAATACGATATGACAATGATGAGTTAGGTAGTGATGATGAAGGCCTGGCGACACCTGCGATATTAGAACAATTAATGTCATCAGAAGTGAGCAGTGATCATGATATAAACTGTAGTAGTTAAAACTACTTATTATGGATATCATTTTTAGTATATGTTACTTTAAACAAGTTGTTATATTTATGAAATTTTACATATTGCTGATTGCTCCATTTCTTTTGCGTACAGTTACCGTGCCGCACTGGTCCTCAGACGACTCATGCAAGGTACAACGTGGAGCAAAACAAAGACTGTCTTATCTACATTTCACATTATCGATTCTCTTTGGTCATATCAGGACTGACAAAGATTCTGCAGAAAGTTAATGAAACGGTGAGTTGCCTTTTTTATTTGTACTTGAAACTGTAAATATATATATGTTACAAAGAAATAAATGTTGCATCCGAAAGAATTTCCTCAATACTGAAATGGGAAACTGGAATTTAAAGAAATTTGCTAGTAGTTCGTTAAATCGCAGTTTTATCAAATACTGGTTTCTTGCTATTCATATGTTTGGAACAGATATAATTTTTAACCAACAAGTTTCAATAAACTTCACAAGAAACAAATGTTTTAGATTTTGGTGTAAAAAGAGAAAACTTATTGTTTCGATAGAAAACGCATTTTAATGAAGTGGCTAAAATTAACTTTGTTCATGTGGTATCAATAATTAATAGACTAATAGAGCTTCTAATTTCCCAATTAACGCATGGTAAATAGTTGAAATAGAAAGATGAAGTAAAATGTGGCATGTCTGTGTGTTTGTTTCCATGTTGTACATATCATCTCTGCAGTTTGTTATCATCTTGTCGTCGCAGAGGCCCCACGGACCAGATTTTGAGAAGCACTACTACGAGTCGTTGCTTATCGTTATGGACACGCTAGAAAAATGCTTGAGTGGGCAGCCCAAAGATACTACTAGGTACGATGAAGCGATGAATGTGAAACTGCTGTTGAGAGAAGTGACTCAGTTCATCGGTAAGTTTAATGGTTGGGAGAAATTTTTATCTAATTTTTCATGAAGATGCATACATAGTACTTTTGTAATTTCATTTTCATCCATATCAGCCACTGCATCATATTTTCTGCTCGCGTAGTTTACAAATATTTTTAAAGCTATTATGCTGTTATTCCGCATATCTTTGAACAAATTTAATTACATGGGTACAATTAGATCTACCACCGGAAAGCGCACAAGTGATCCAAGTACGAGCGCTTGCATCCCGAGTTTTGTATGCTTTATCGGTGAACAATTTCAACGCAGTTTTCAACCGTGTCTCGGGGAGACTCCAGGAACTGAGCACGACAAATGAAGAGAATCCTGACTACACAGATATTGATCTGATACAGCATATCAGCTTGGATTTGGTCCGACTCAACAAACTTCTCAATGGTATTTCATATTTTTCATAGGTACTTTAGTGTCAGCAATATGAACCGAGGCACCTACATTGGAA
This sequence comes from Entomobrya corticalis, assembly GCA_034694325.1. NCBI lineage: Eukaryota > Metazoa > Arthropoda > Collembola > Entomobryomorpha > Entomobryidae > Entomobrya > Entomobrya corticalis. The sequence goes on along the minus strand of JAQFYG010003991.1, from coordinate 1,296 downwards.
TTGCTTTCCATGTTGTTCCAATAGAAACCGTACAAAAGTTCAAATCATTAAAGAAAGGAGCTCACCTCGTTCTCATGAATTCTTTGGAGAGGGCGATATGGAACTGGATGGACAACTATCCTCATGAATTTGCCGAGTTACAAAAGAAGCCTTGTGAGGAGCTGGCAAAGTGTTGCGAGTCACTATTTGAGTTATTGGACAGCTTTGCTGAAAATAATAAGCGGAGGGCAGCGGTCTGGCCGTTGCAAATTATGCTTCTTGTTCTGTCACCGGTAAACTTTCATTAACTCAACTCGAGTGTTTTCTCTGTTAATTAGATTTCCCATTTTTAATGTTCGCACTAATTTAATTTCTTTCCATTTCATGATTCAGAAAATTCTTGAGGAGATTGTGAATGCAGATGCTGGAGCTCCATGCTCTCCTCGACATTGTAAAAAGAAGCAGTTTATGGATAGCCTGAAGAAGGCCCTGTCACCACATAGTTCCTCCAAGCAGCTCACCGAGGCTGCTGCTGTTACCTGTGTCAAATTATGCAAGGTCTCTACATACATCAACATACTCGACAGAAATAATGTCGTTTTCCTTCTCGTACAAAATGTATTCAATGATCTCAAGGTACGAACGAGCAGTAGTAACAAAGATACATACTATACTTACTGTATATATTATGAAGGATAAAAATATACAACTGTAATTTTCGAAAATTTACAGATGTTACTATTCAATCCAATCAAACCCTTCTCAAGAGGCCAAAGCTATGCCTCAGTTGATATCGAACTCATGATTGACTGCTTTGTCTCCTGCTTCCGTATCAATCCTCATAATAATGAGCCGCTCAAGGTCTGTCTCAATCCAGGCTCACCTCCTGTCTATCATTTCGTTCTCATTAGTTCACTTCATAAGTTAGTTACCAAATACCAAACTTTACACAGTCCCATAAATAAACTTGAGAATATTGCTTTACTTAACGTCTTGAATCTTCTTTCAAAGAATCATCACACAACCAAGACTGTCATGGTGGCCCCAAATTGATATGGTATACAGCAAATCCTCCGAGCTTAGAGCGATGTTCACAGAGACTCTAAACAAAGTTACCCAAGGATATATCACTCATACACCGTTAAAAATGATTCAGGTAATCAGTCATAAAAGTAGTCAATTACCATATATCTTAACACGAGAATACGCGTATTTTCTATATGAAATCCGCTGTATTAATAACGAGACGGGTGTAACCCATAGAAGCAAATATCGGATACGTAGTGACTCATACAATACGGTGACACAAACTTTCCA
>JAQFYG010003990.1:0-11667 GCA_034694325.1 Entomobrya corticalis | reverse complement strand
GTTGCTTCGTAACCATTTGACATTACTTTCCTAAAGATATAGACCTACAGCCACTTTGAAACTTAACAAGCTTTATTAACCTCAGAATTCTTTTCCAATCGTGATGGATGATGAACCCTTTCTTGATGACACTTTATCTCATATTTATTTCTAAACTTTTCTCCACAAACTGAACACTTGTTACCAAACTTGCAAAAGAGTCTTTTGTGCCTTTTTACATGCTTTTGGGCACTAAACTTTCTCGAGCAATTATCACAATTCCATTTTCGACCATTTGAACTTGTTTCCGCCATGGATGGTAATCCAATAGTCTGTAGATCTTCAACCGTCGAACTTTTTTGCAGTTCAATTATGTTTTTCGATAAAATTTCTTTGTGGTTGTTAAACAGGTGAATTCTAACGGCTTGTTTAGTCTTGTACTTTACTTTACAATATGGACATACAAAGATGGGGATCCACTTGGTATTGTTTACATTTCGATAATTAATGGTTTCCCCTTTGAAGGCGTGGTCACAATAAATTTCGTAGTTTTCTAAAGAAATATTTTCTAATTTGTAGTCAATCATTAGGTGACCCAGATGCATACGATATTTGTGGTTCTGAAGAAGATTCTTTTGTGTGAACGATAATGGCGGGTTGCAGAGATTACAAGTAACGTAACGTTCTTTTGTCCCAGTTTCAAATTTTGATTTTGCTTTGGAATCATCTTCTGAATCTGGTGCTGGTTCAAGATCTGAGTAATTGTCTCCATTGTCTCTCTTTGTTCAGCTCATAGAAGAGACGCTATTTATGAAATTGAATGAGGAGAAAAGGGTTATCTAACTGACGATTAAAGTTTTCTTGTTAGTACGAGCATTAAGCGTTTTTGCTTGAAAATAAAAAGATGAAATTGTAGAATTGTTATTATTTACATGAGTATTGATTTCTCACGGGGACTTCAGCCAGCATGCATTACGCTCGAAAAACAGGAGAAATCTGTAAATTTTAATTGAATACGAACGTAAAAAAGTAAAAGTTCTCATATTGGCTATTCGGTTGTTAGTTGAAAGAAATTCATTCAATTAAATGGAAATGATCAAACTAGTAGGAAGAGGAGCTCATTAGCTCATGTCTAAATCTAAAGATGGAATTGAAATGTAGTTCAGCCGATATGATTTTCTATTTGAAAATAGCATTACATTTTAACTTTGACAATTACGTCAAAATCATCATCTAAGTATCTATAAGAGGCACTAGACTAGTATGGAATAATTTTATTCAGTTATTCCTTAATCCATACAATTTCTTTCAAAAACAACATTCCGGACTTATACGCAGTTATTAAATCGCCATAAAAGTGTAATAAAGCAATTTTTAGAAAATTGCGTACAGCTCAGCACACACGAGTGTCTACAATTACGCAACAATTACTTTTAATTTTTATTCAATATTTATAAAAAATTATCAAAGTACAAAAGAAAAATATTCACAGTACTATTATTAATTAATCTTAACAACGTCAATAGCAGTCAGTACCAAAAGCTTGATATAATAAAACTAAATAATTTCTATATCATATTAATAGCAATTCAAAATGCGTAATGAAGAACGCACAATATACAACTATTTAATCATACATAAATTATTTTAGGCACTTATTTAATCACAAATTTAACGGATCATCTTCTGGAATGTCTGGAAGTATTGCTTCCAAATTATCCTGATAATGTTCAGTTTTCACCGCGACACCATCATGCAAATTGTCCTCATCCTGACACTCATCCTCATCTTCTAATTCTAAATTTACATCTTCCTCATCCTCATCATTTTCCATTTCCATAGAATCTTCCAGTGGCCCAATCTCCTGCAATTTCCTTATCGAAGTGCTGACCTCAGAATTCTTTTCCAATCCCAGCAGATGATGAAATTTTTCTTGATGACATTTCATCTCATATTTATTTCCAAACTTTACTCCACAAACTGAACACTTGTTACCAAACTTGCAATATAGCTTTTTGTGCTTTCTCAAATTTGCTTTGGTACTGAACGTTCTACCACAATCATCACAAATCAGTGTTTGACCATCTGAACTTGCTGCCGCCATAGATGGTAGCTCAATAGTCTTTAAGTCTTCAACTGTTGAGCTCTTTTGTAGTTCAATTATCTTTTTCGCCAAAATTTCCTTGTGTTCATTAAACAGATGATTTCTAAGGGTTTGGTAAATCCTGTACTTTACATTACAATACGGACATACAAAAACTGGAATTCCATTAGAATCTTCTACATTTCGACTAGAAATCGTTTCTACTTTGAAGACATGATTACTGTAAATTTTGAAGTCATCTGTGGAAATAGTTGGTAGTTTGTAGTTGGTCATTAGGTTATCGATGTGGACCCGTATTTTGTGGCTCTGGAATGTTCTTTGTCCGACTAGTAATGGGGGATTGCAGAGTGTACAAGTAACTGCGTCTTTGCATGGCTTTTTATATCTTGACGTTATCTTTGGAATGTTTTTGGAACTGGGCCTTCCTCGTCCTTTTAGCTTGCCGGACGACTTTCCGGGAGAAGAGAGATGATCTCCAGCGACGCCCAATGAGGACTCACCTGGAGAAGAACCTGAGCGATTCTTTTCTCCGTCACTATCTCCCTCGACCACTCCGAAATCAATCATTTCCTTTTTACGCGTTTGATTAGCACGGGTTGGCTCTGCTGTTGTTGCTTGGAGTGATGACGTTTCTTGAACATAAATATTTTTCTGTTCGAGCATCAAGTTTTCAGGTACAAGTTCTTCTAGTTGAAAGGCATTTTCTTGAATATCAAAATTGTCTTCTTCTGGTGATACTTGTTCGGGATATTCTTCGTCTTCAAATTCATCTTTAACAAATTCTGGTGTTCCAGGTTGACTTGGAATTAATGCTATTTTTTTTGATGATTTAGCGTTTTGAATAGATAGCATGTCGATTGATGTCGCCATTTGCTCACCAATTATAACTTTCGGAAAGATAGAGTTGAGCTTCATATCGCCTAAAAATAAATAGCAATTATCATCGTTTAAAAATTTATTAATAACTTATCTTTTAACTCAATGGTAAAAACTAAAGATATGACATATTTATTGATTAATATTTAGTTACATTGTTTCTTCATTTTCTTTCGCAGCATCTGCGAAAGTTCCACATGGACTTCCTCCAAATTTTCCGTTTTCATTAGCTGGAATCGTTGAACTCTCATACTTTCCATTTCGGAATCCTCCAATTCATCCAGAAATGATTGAAAGCAGTGGTCCACCTTCATCTGAAGCACTTCCAATTCCAAGCACAAACTCGACAGTCTTGAGGTTATCGAAGCACATCCCTCACAAAGCGTTACTGAACAATTCGAAATCTTTCCCAGACTGTGATAATCTTCCTTGAATAGTCCTTTATCCAAATTGTTCGAGAAAAAGTCCTTCAAACTGATGCCCAGGTAACGGGAAATACTGAGTAGAGAAACCCTGTTTGTTCCACCTTCGTTGCCACCATCACCGTTATAACCGTGATTAGTGCTCAAGCACAAGAAGCAAGTTGTCTTTGTATTTAAAATAAATGTGCTCTTATCAGGTTCAAACTTGATATCGTCTTCTTCCATAATATTCTCCATGATGCTGAATGACTTTTACTGATTCACTAACAAAGTATCAAGAAGTTAACTTATCGTCAATTTAATTAAAAGTTAAACAGTGATTAATGCAATTTTTTATTGCCAATTGCCACCACCACCAGAAGATCACATCTGTCAGAACAGAAAATGTGTTTATGGCAAAAAAACATCTGATCTGATGTTGTTTTCGTTCTACTCGGCTCACTCCCTCGTTTTTACATGGCATTTATCCTTTGTGTTGCCAGGTCGCATTATTTTAATGCATAACGGCATGCAAGTGAACAAAAGTGAAGTAGCCGAATGCCATAAATATAAAAATAGGATATGAGCCGTTCGGGTGTAAAACAGAATTAATTTCCAAGAAAATCCTTGACTAAAATGACATAAATCGTTTTTATGATACTACGTGACCTTAATAGTTAAAACAATGTGTTCATTTAAAGCTTAAATACTAACGATTCAAATAAGATAGCAGTCAGAAATAATAAAAGGAAGACTACAATGACTTTTATAACAAAAACTTTACTTTATTAATTACAAAAAAACTAACGTTATTTCTTGTACAATCATAATCATAAAATATCATCGGCACTTTTCAAATGATGACATTTGCTAATATTTTGTTATGAATATTTCATGTTCATGTTCTAAATAATCTTGAAAGTTCTGTTAAATCAGCGATTAAAAATAACACGTATAAGAGTACAAATCAGAAGATAAAAGTAAGAGAAAACTTATAAATTAAAATAACTGAATGAACGGGTATTAAATCTTAACGTCAATTTCTACTAAATATTAAAACAGATTAAATGCTTATGGCTAAAAGAACATCTAATATTGTTATGATTCTACTCGTTTTAGTCTCATTTTTTACTTTACATATATCCTTTCTTTGCCTTGACAAGCCAAGGTCAATAATGCTATTATATAACAAATAACGAGATTAAAACATAATACGTTAACAATACCTTTTTAATACTTTCATTAAATATTAACAAGACAAATAAAAAATCTTTGAATATATCACAATTACATCAATAACATTCTTTAATTCAATTCACCCAATTTTTTAATTTACTCACATTTAACTCGTCAATCGAAGGGTTTCCCTTTAACTCCACCAACTTCTCCCCCAAACAACCTTGTGATTCTGATAAAAATGCATTTTCATATACCATTCAGCAGAGTATTTCTTAGAACAATAAGGACAGATGCACATCATTGACCCATCCTTTTTTCTCTTTTTTCGGCAAGAAATCGATTCCGTTTTGAAAAGATGATAACAAAATTTTTTTAAATTGGATAAGGAAACATTTGCAGAATTATATTCGGCCATTAAGAACTCCAGATGCATGCGGATTTGATGATATTCCCCTTTTCGACGCCGAGCAATTTGAGTTGGAGGATTGCAGAGTGTACATTCAGTTGGATAATCGCCTTTTGTCGAGGATGATCTCTGAGGTCCATCTTCCATCTCGATGTCCAAAGAAAAGTCTGGCGTCTCTCCAGCTTCATGGACAACTCCGTGAACATCATTTTTGTGTTTTCTCAAATTATCCAAATTCTTACAATCTTCGCCACACAATTCACACAATTGACATTTATACTGAAATTGCAGTTCAGATTTCAACTTGGGTCCAAATTCACAAACAAATTCTTTATGCTTCTTCATATATGGACGCCCAATCACCACAACTCCACACTTGTCGCATTTCGTTTTCACAACTGATTCCAATGCCGGTAATTTAGTCTCCTTCAACTGTTCCATCGACATGTTTTCTTGTAATTTTACCAACTTTTCTCCCAAAATGCTCTTATGATGTAGGAAAATGTGAATTTTCAAATTGCCAGGATCCAAGTACATTTTCCTTTTTTCACAATAAACAAACTTGCAAAATGATTTTCCATCCTCATTTTCTCCCTTTTCACTGGAAAATATTTCCATTTTCAAAAGAAGCTCACAATAAAATTTAAAATCATCTGAAGAAACATTTAACGATTTGTATTCTTCCATTAAAACATCAACGTGCATACGGATCTGATTATTTTCCATGCCTTTTTCAGAAATTCCAAAAGGAGGATAGCAAATTGTGCAAGTGCTTGGTTTTGATCTCCAGTTTTCTGGTGGAATGTTAGTTCCTCTTCCTTTTTTCGTTTTCTTCTTTTCCGGATCAGTTTGTGGTCGATACTAGCACCTATGCTATTCATGACGTTTCAAACTTCTTTCAGCATTAAATGGTTTCCCACAGTATTTACATTGGAAATATTGTAATTGTTTCCCATCGACTATGTGGTTATTTTGAAGTTCAATCAACTTTTCTACCAGCATTTCTATGTGTTCGACATAAAAATGGTTTCTAAGGTGGGTGTGATCGCTGCATGACTTTGTACAATAGGGACAGTAACAAATAGAAATTCTCTTGGAATCATTATCTGGAATTACTACTGGGGGACCGACCGCCCCCAAGACCCATCCAACCTCCCAAGACTGGAATTACTACTGGGGGACCGACGGCCCCCAACACCCACCCAACCTCCCAAGACTGGAACTACTACTGGGGGACCGACGGCCCCCAAGACTCACCCAACCTCCCAACACGGGAACTACTACTGGGGGACCGACGGCCCCCAAGACCCACCCAACCTCCCAAGACTGGAACTACTACTGGGGGACCGACGGCCCCCAAGACCCACCCAACCTCCCAACACGGGAACTACTACTGGGGGACCGACGGCCCCCAAGACCCACCCAACCTCCCAACACGGGAATTACAACGGACCGACGGCCCCTATTGTGTTACAAATGCAAATATTATATTTTGTTGAGAAACAATTTTATCAATACCATATGGACAATGGAATTTTAGGAAAATAATGAGAGAAGGAAAATCAGAAGAGTTTGTTTTCTAAATTATTGAATGCTTTGAGGAGGCCATGCACGCGATAAAAGTTTCCTCTAAAATAAATCAACAAAAAGATGAGAACTCAAACGAAATGAACATGCCTTCTTCTCCAATCTACCAAATGACAAGAATTTTAGACTGGAATGTATTTGCTTGGGGTCAGCTTTTAAATTATAAGTTTATTGATTTATTACCGTTGACGACCGTTGTCATTTAAGTTGAAACTATTCATTTGGAAATAGAACTAACTTTTATTTTGCGATTGTATGAATCTTGAAGGTGTGCAAGCATTTCTCCAGACTGCTCGAATTTACGAGGCAAACTATCCAGAAACTTTGTACCAGGGATACTACATAAATTGCCCACCAATGATTTCCAAAGTATTAGTTTTGTTTAAGCTTATTCTTTCTCCGAAGACGATGGCAAAGCTCAAGTGCTTTGGAAAAGACGGGAAACTTTGAGAAGAAAAGGTTCTTTAATATTTTGAGAAAGATCAGTTACGACCGCAATTTGGTGGAACAAGAGAAAACGATCAGAAAAATCCATTTTTGGCATGAGGATATTCCTTATTAATTTGATACAAAATAGTTTCAATACAAAACAAGGCAAAATGCATTTTTATTTTGAGACAAATCTTCTTTGATTCCAGAGATTTACAAAAATTGGTCATATTGAAATATTGCAATAATATACACAGGTAGAAAGTACTTCTGATTTACTTTAATTTACCAATTATAATGTCATGAATTTAAATAGTCGATTTTATTAATACACATAAAATATTACTATTTACATGGTCACATTTTAACTGTCTTATAGTTGGAAATCAGCTTCATGTTGTCACTGAAACATGCAATAAAAAATTAATTTAATATCAATAGGCATTTAAAAATTTAGTTACTTTCAAAATTAAAAGTAGTTACTATAATCATTAGAATTTATACCATTTATACCTTTCAGATTTTTGCCCGAGTCAGTCAATCTGCTTCCGGCGGCTTCCTTTTCCGAACATTTTTCATCGGTCCAGTTCGTTTGAAGCTATTCCCCTTCTCCTGATGGCACTTTAAATGCGTCGTGAGAGCATTCCTAAATCGAAATCTTTGACCACACTCTTCACATGCGAATGGCCGGTCGCCCGTATGAATCAGCATATGTCTCTGGAGATTCGCTTTTGTACTAAATCCGTCGCCGCACGTTTCACAGATTTCTGGACGAAGTCCCAAATGTACCCCATTCACATGAATCCTTAAATATCTTTTGTTGCTAAATCCCTTTCCGCAGAGAACACAGATGTACTTCTTTTCTCCATGCGTGCATTTCATATGCGCTTTTAAAGATTCTTGATTCTTAAAAGACCTTCCATCGCACTGGGGCTCCCCGCAACGATAAGTGCTCTGCTTTCTTTTATGGATTTCCTTGACGTGAGCCGCCCAACTATGTCGAGTGACAAATGTTTCCTGACAAAACTGACATTTGAAGGGTTCAGCCCCATGTACTTGGATTTTGTGTTGAGACAGCTTACCAGCAGATGAAAAAGAAGGAACTGTGAAAGGATCTTCAGTAAAGCCCTTGCATATTTCGCATACATGTTTTTTAATATGTACAACATTTTTGTGACAATTTAGAAGAGCCAGTGTCCAACATACTTTCTGGCAAATTTCGCACACATATTGCTTCCCGATTTGATGGCATTCGAAATAATGCTGTCGTAACTGAAGATGGTCGGGAATTGTCACTTGGACTCCGGCTCCGCTGCAAATGTCACAGGAAAACGGGACACCACTATACCGATGGGTAAGGAACATGTGCTCGATAAGATGTTCTCTGGAGGAGAACAGGAATGGACACTGCTTACATCTTATCAATTCCGCTGGTTTATGTTTTTTGAGTAAGTGCTCTCCCATTTCATCTACTTTTATTCTTTCCGAACAATCGAAACATTTCTGAATATTATGATTGGACAAATCGTGATTCAGGAACAGATGGATATCAACACTCTGACGAACTACAAAAGTTTCGTCACACCCCGAAATTGGGCACCTTCGTTCCCTGGGACCTCCCTCGTGGGTGCGGCTAATGTGTGCTCGGAGAGTTTCCAAGTTCGAGCCACCTGCTCCACATTCTTCACAACTTGAAACTCGCGTATTAAAGTTGATTGCCTGAGAACTTGAAGGCTCAAGCTTAAATCTACAGCTTCCTCGTTTCACATGCTTTCTCAACGCAATCATATGACAAAAGACTTGTGGACATTCGGGATTTGGACACTTGCGAAGGTAGTCTTCTCCTACATGACTTCGTACATGTTCGAGAATGTCAAGTCCAGATTTGTTCTCACCACATATTTCACAGCAGATGTCTACTTTGGGCTTCACAAGCTGGTGTTCCTCTTTTGACTGTGCCCCTCGTATTCCGTGAATGGTGGTCATGTGATAACCTAGACCACTCCGATTTTTACAAATTCTCGAACAAATCTTACAGGTCAACGAGGTAGAGCTATCATCTTTTTCCATATGGCATGATCTTTTGCTAGCAATTACTCCGTGTTTACGCACTAGATGAGTGGAAAGTCCTTTTCTAGTTTTGAGTATTGTCGAACAAAGGTGACATTTCAATTCGGAGCAAGATTTTGAATTTAATTTTTCCAATGTTAGTTTTTCGGTTTCTGTTAACTTTCTAAATGATGAATGTTTGGGACTCAAATTTTTTCCTTTGCCTTTTCGTTCTACTTTAACTTTCTCAGGTTGTGGCACTTTGTCTTCGAATAAGGGGTCATCTTCAGGTTCAGATTCTGAACCACTGATGTTAGTCTCTTCAGAATCTGACGGCGATGGAATCCAGTCATCTTCCTTGATGTACTCATCTTCTTCAGGTGACTCCACCGCTTCCATTGAGTCTTCGTTTTTGATTTCCAGATCATTATGTGCCATCGGCACCAATTTGCATTTACGTCCAGGTCTTTTCTTTTCCAATGGAATGATGTTTACTACTGGCTTTTCCATTATATCGGATGAAATTATGTCAGAGTAGGAGTCTTCATTCTCGTCCTCCATCAAAAAATTTACTGATTCCTCCAAATGTAAACAGTCAGGACCCTTTAAAGTTGTTACACAATTTATTGGCGTTTCAGTTTCCATAAATTCATCATTATCATCAATGTAGGTCTCGGGTACTTCTTCATTCTCTACTTTGTTTTCAAAATCACCGAACCGAATTAGAAGTGAACAATCAGCAAAATTATAGTCATCTACAAATACCAAGAAGAACAAGTCAATTATGAATTAAGTTTCTTAATATTTCATGTTTACATCTTAAATTGTAGTAATAATTTTAGAGATCATAATTATTATTTAACTAAAACCTACAATTTCTAACAAATTGTTCCAAGTCCTCGGCACCGGGGCCGGACTGATTTTGTGAGGTTGACAAAGGGTCGTCATCAGCTTTACCGGTCATTTTTCTTCTCTTCCTCCTCCCCCGAATCTCGCAAACAATCATGCTCTGAATACATCTAAATTCTTTCGCAATGTTCACAATTTGTTGGTACAGTTCTCGAGCTTTCCCCACTTGTTCACTGCATCCTTTACACAGTCTTATTTCCTCCTCATTTGATAACTGATCTGAAGGAACGTCCAGGAGTAATTGGAGATCAAACAAGTTAATATAAGTTGCTTGAGGAGATTCACAAATAAAGCACAAATCCATCATCTTCTCAGTTTCTGTTGCGTCAACAGCCATCTCGTCACTTTGCAATTATTTTGGCAGAATTTAATAACCTTTTTTAAATTAAAACTTGCTCTGACCGATATTGTTAATTAAACAAAATAAGTCACAATTACAATTACAACTTATGGGTTTAAATTCAAAATTTTCACGAATATCTGAAAAAAACTCAAGTTGATGTTTATTGTTTACCACCACCACCACCACACCAAACCGAATCATCAGATGATCAGATGCTTTTTGTTTATGGGCTGGTAGCTAAAAAAGTACAAGAGAATCGCACCATCCGCGCCACAATTCTTTCCTTCACTCTCTTTTTTGTCATTCATCTTTACTTGCTTTGTTCTCGTCGTTAATGTCGCAGGAGAATCAGAGGAAAAGATATAATTACTTGATTTATATTTTTAATGAATTGCATTAATAATTAAAATCAATATGCATTTCAATTGAAATAAACTTTTGTTTAAGCAATCGAGAGAAGCAGATAAAATACATGCTGATGATGTACAAACTATGGCAAGGAGGGAGGATGTGAACCCAGCGAAACCGAAAAATCAAATTGTAATAGATTTATCTCAAGATGAAGAGGATGATTTGGTGGAACCCACGGAAGAGCATGCGCAAAATATTTGTAATGAACGTGATCGCGTGATAATGGAGGACTTCCGGATTTTTAAATGCTTGATCCTGAGGATTGAATTTAATTGAATTGAAAAATTATTTTATTCAACAATAATAATAAAAGTCAAGGAAAAAATATAAAATATTTTAATTTATGCATGTGAAAATCTTAATAAATTCCTATTAGTATTATTTGTTTCTCATTTTAGAATCAATTCTGACAATTAGACACATTTAAAATACAATTAAAAGGGACAATCTTCAGGAATGTCGGGAATTATAATATCTATATTATCATTATAATGTTCAGTTTTCACAACTACATCCACTGGTCGATCTTGATCTTGGATATCCCTATAATCCCCCTCCTCCATCCCCTCTTCGAAATCATCCTCATCTTCAAATTTCTCTGACTGAAAATTTAAAGCCTCTTGATCACCATTGTTTTCAATTTCAATAGAAACTTCGGATGTCCCAATTTCATGTAGTTTTCCAGCTGAAGTGACTTTAGAAGAAGATTTCGATTCCAACAAGGAATGTGATTTCTTTTGATGTGCCTTTTTCTCAGTCTTTTCCATTTTTGGACCAAATTTGCATTGATACTTTTTGTGATTGCATAATTCACGTCGTCCCTTAAAAATCATATCACATTTGTCGCACTTCCTAGAATGATTTATTTGTATTCCAGGTAACTTCATTTTCTTTAGTTCGCCAACACTTTTACTTTTCTGGCGAGGAATTCATAATTCCTGATCAGCTAAATCGGTTTTAGACTAATCGCTAATCGAGATTTAATCGGGTTTAA
>JAQFYG010003989.1:0-11668 GCA_034694325.1 Entomobrya corticalis | reverse complement strand
ATGTTAGTTTGTAATGATGACAAAATATGAAGTCAAGGCAAAAGTTGCAATATACAAAGCAATTCAGTATAAAATATCGAATATTTTGAAACAAATTTTCAAGGTCTGCAAGAAAACACATTTAAAATTTTACCATAATATCCAAGTTTTCTCTCATCCTCCATCCTTTCATATTTTGATCTTATCGGAATTTGTAGAAAAATCTATGAAACGCTTACTACCAAGCGTAATTTGTATATTTTAATAAAACTGAAAGTACATTCTATCGTTCTTGTTTTATATAATCCTCACAGTAATATAACGGGAAAGATAATTTAGGTATATTTCTATACATATTGTTAGAAGTGCTACTTACGCACGAGATTGAAGCCATAATACCCATATAAATTACGATTTCAGTCTTTAACTCTGTGGTATTCTATCCCAGCTCATATAGTATACTATGAAATCAGTCTCATTTACACTATTAATGGTGTAAATGAATACATATGTGGTCATATAAAAATGCTCAGTAAGCATAACATTCAGAAAAACAAAATATTATAATCTGTAATTTCTTATCAGAAAGTGTCACGGTCAAAACATCATAAACTTTGAAGTAAAACAATGGTTATTGCTTGCGTATTTCATGCAAAGAGCAATATAACTGATTTGTTGGGATTGAATTATGACTGACCATTGTATTATAATAAAGTACAAGGTTAAAATATTATATTTATTGCTTATATGAATGTCAAATCCTGTCAATACTGATATTTATAAGCGGAATCTTTTAACTAACAAATACATTATGTTCAACATAAAGTTAGTTTTACTGTTTTCGATTTTATTTTTTCCCAGAAATCTCAATAATTAATACATCAAATTTTAGATAACTGCTTACTATAATAAAAGTCTGTAAGAATTAGTGACTTGGTACTTTAGCAACAACATACGCCGTTCCAGCGCACAAAATGCATTGAATAATTGTAAGAGTCTAAGGAAAAATCAGTATTAAAAATGCAAAATACACTTATATGATGTCAAAATATAATTTATAAATAAATTATTATTTTTACCACTGCAGTATATTTCTGATATCGTAAAAACTTGACTTCTGATGTATCTTGAACAGGATGCAATTTATAAATTTGCTCCGTGGAGACCATATACAAAATGGCAGCAAGTAACAATAAAACTGCAATAATTCCATGATATCCAATGTCCGCCATTTTCAAAAATCTTGAAGTCGACTTTAAAGAGATCAGTGTAAAAATTAAAACAAATATGGATAGTACATAATTTAAAAATATAGTTGCCAAAAAGATTTGCTCCATGATAATATCCGGACATGTGACGCCAACAATGCCTGGACAAGAATCACAAATTTTGTAAAGTTCCAACTCCTTCCAGGCTGATTTGAAATGGGTGTATACTCCAACGCCTATAACGCCAGCTCCCCAAAGCTTAAAAAATACAACAATTCTGTCAAAGATATCTATATTCCAGTTTTATTAAATTATATTTAATTATAAAAACTAATTTACAAGAATGCAAATTTTGAAGCGAATCTCCAATGATTTGATTTTGTGCATAGCCATTTTAGCTTCAAATTGTACAATTAGTTTGAAAAAATATTTCTGTTGTAAAAAACGGATCTTAAAGGTTTCTACCTCAATTGATTCTAAAATCTAAGTGTGGTAGTGATTAGTAATTGCTGGAAAATCAGCAATCTATAAAAGTTAATAATAAACCGTAATGTGGTATCAATTATTTTACTACATGTAAATATTGTAACAGGCGCCATAATTGAGAAAATGTGTAATAATATCGAATCGATATTTTTTATCAGCAATTGTACATACCATTTATGCAGATAAAAAACTAAAACGTCAAAAATACTATGGTATAAATTGTCCCTCTCAACAAAGAAAGTAAAAACTATAATAATGATAATTTAGATAAAATTTTAAATCAGAAATATAAAATAAACTTTACCTGTATCAGCGCTTAAATAGGATGCAATATATTATGAACATACATTTATTGTCATCAAATTGCAAAAAAAAAGTTTTATGCTTGTCATAGTTTTTATTTGCAATTTATATTAAAACAACATTACTATATCATTCAACTAAATAATTATAAAATTTTAAGCTATGACATTATAAATGCTAGCACTATAACATTTATGTAAAGTGGAAAATAATTTAAATTTTTGTCCAGTTCGAACTTGTATTTGTAGAATATCATCGTTTAAGAAACAAAAGAGCGGCAGTAATTCCATACAAAATAACTTGAAATATGGTCAATACCTGTAATAAACAAAACAATAGTGATCTTATAAACATTTGAATTACTTTTATTGAATGGTTCAAAAAATATGTTTTTAAACTCAATTTACCCCAGCAGCAATTTTTTCATCATGTCGCATGTTAGTTCCTGGACCATAAAAACCAAATTTATTAATTTGATTAGCAGACACAAAATATACAATGGCGCCAATTAAAAGCATGAATGCCGCAATTCCATGGTAAGCAACTTCACCCAGTCGAAATGTGTCAGAGTCTAAATCCAAAAGCAGTGTGGCCGCCAAGACGAGAATAGATAGGATGAAAAATATAATGACCATTGCAACGTAATATTGCTCCATTGAAATTGAAGGGCACTTAAAGCCGGAGTTTCCCATGTAATTTTTACACACGGAGTAGACTTTATGTTTTTTCCAGGATGATTGAAAATGTGAGTGTAGACCAACTCCCATAACTATTATGCTTAGGACCTGTAAAAGCAAATATTAGAAAACAAACTTGGCTTTAAATTCGTCTAATTTATTAATGACATAACTTATAATTCAAATATTAGACTTCGGTACACTTACTACAATCCCAACCTTACAATAGCCAACAGGCGATCTAATCTTATCTCCTGACATTTCTAAAAATATTTTTTTGACAAGGTTGTATAGAAACTAGCAAAATTAACTTTTATTATCAACGAAAATTATTTAAAATGTATGCAATATTTAGTTTTGGCTGGACGATGTTGAGGACAAATAGGTTACATGGATAAATGGCTGAGCAAAACGAAAAATATTACGTGTCAAAATATCTCGCACATAGTTGCTTATCAAATGGCCAGCTTATCTTACTATGTTCATTAATTTTATGGCATTTTTAAATGACGCAATACACAATAGTGTTTTATGGTAGCATAAAATTCCCGTTTTTGTGATAAGAGCACATGACCGACTTTGCTAATGTATATCATGGTGGGGTTGTAGATAATCATGCTTTTAATGAAATTCCATTAAATTACATTACATTATTCAAGTTACAAGTGCTTGGTTTTTATCACAATGACGTTATAGTTCAAAAAAGAAAATTGTACTCGATGACATCATAATTAAGTTTGACATTTCCGTTTTTTACAAATACTTAACTGGCTGACAATTTGTTATCTTGCAACAAATTGCAGTGTATTGCTTTTTTATAAAGCTATGCAGCAGTTTCACGCTTTATTTATATAGAATAATTTATGAAGTCATCCAAAGAGAAATGAATAATAATTTAGGTAAATAGTTTTTGAAACATGATCAGTTCTTATGAGGTCATAGTTACTAGGCTTTTTTCTCTGTGAATAACTGAAAATTGAATATTTAAAGTGCATAAATATTTTTACAATGGGTTATATATAAAATTGTGATCATGCATGTAACCAAATTTTATAACCGGCTGAAGAAACCGAATTATGAATTAGAATGTTTTATACATATTATGAATAACAGCATCTACTACATATTGATATACAGAAAACAGTCAAAACATTTTTTTCAGTAGAACTTAAATAAATATGAAATAGAAAAAATAATATGGAATAACAATAAACACTTTAGAATTTAAATTTCTGTCTTATCAACTGATAGTTTATTATTTCTTCAGAAAAAGAAGTGTTGTAGTTACTGCATACAAAGTCACTTGAATCATTGTCAAAAACTGAAAAACCAGAACTTTTATTTAAAACTAAAACCAACTTAGGGTTATAATAATATATTTTAGAATAAAATGTTATATAATTACCCCAGCAGCAAATTTTTCAGCATACTGCATTTTAACTGTAATGTTTTTGTCTTCATGCCACCATTTGAACTTATAAATTTGATTGGCAGATACAATATAAACCATTGCAGCAATAAAAAGCAGGATTGCAGCGATTCCATGGTAACCAATATCAATCAAATTAACTATTCTGTTGTTTAAATCAAAAAATATACCAACTGCCAAAATTACACAAGACAGCATAAAAAAATGATGATCATCGACACGTGTAAAACTGTTCCATGGAAATTGCCGGACACGGACCTTCCGTAAAGTTTCCTGGTGCTGTTTTGCAGAGCTTGTATAAGTCATGTCTCCTCCAGGATGATTGAAAATGAGAATGCAGACCCACTCCTAGAACTATTATGCTTAAAACCTACATAACAGATTAATAGTAAATTATATAAAAAATATACTATAAGTTAGTCTAAAATAGTACATAATTAACGGTATACTTACAACTATAGCTACTTTACAGTAAAGTACTGCTACATATGTTCGGTTCTTTGGCATATTGATTTAAAACGTATATTTCACAGTAACAATTGGTAGCTTTATAAATAACTATTTCATTTCAATGTTTTTACCATCCACACTAAACGGTAACTAAACATTATGAATATTCAGGAACCGGATTAATTGCAATTTATTGCATATCCGAACTTTGTAATAATCACTCTGCGTATTGTTCAAAGGAGGTTATGGTTATGACAAACATTAGCGTCTGTGATAGTGTCAGACTTTCTGAAATTTTTTGTTTTTTTGTCCTTTTCATAATCATTCTTTAGCTGAATATGCATATTATTAATGCGTGTGTTGATACAAAATCAATTAACTTGTTTTTCATTAAGACTACAGTGAAAAGAATGTTATCATATTTATCAGTAAAACGTAGTGTAAATAAAACTGTAGATATCACCCTACTTGTTCGTGATGTCTCGATGCACATTCACAATTTTATGGACGAATATTGTTTATATTTAAACAAGCTTTATAAACTTATTTTATCATCCTAACTCATGTGGAGTAGAGTATCTAATACAGTTGTATTAAAGATTATGCAGATATGTAGATATTTTTTAACGAACCGTTCATAACTCAAAATATTTTCATCGGTTTAATCAACCGACGGATGACAACTGCTTGTTACGTACTCATACACTTGACCCTAAAGTGAAACGTAAATTCAGCTACTATAATAGACTTGCTATAATTAATTAATATTTCACTCTAGCTAATCCATTGTTTATAAATTTTACTTCCAAAAACAATAATTTATATCTTTAATGAAAAACATGAAAATACCAAATAATATTTCATATGTAATGGATTTTTGCTAGTCAAAGTATTGCATAGTGCAAGCATAGGGCTGCATTTCCCAAAAATATTTTGATGAATGGATAAGATAAAAGTTATTATTCTGATCATGAAACTATATAAATACATTATAAGACGAATATATAAATATCACTATTTGCGATAAGCATTTGGGCACATGTCAGCAAATATATTTACATTATATCAGAGTGATGTTATAGATGATCAGACTTTTAATGCAAATTATAATTATATCATATCATTTCGCTTGCTTAATTATATCATAAATAATTCATGTGTCAAGGAAAATCATACAATGACGTTATCATCTGTTTGCATTTGTAATTTTTCAGGTGCTAAGAGCGGAAAGAATTGACACGTAACGTTTTATTCGGGTTAAATCGGAGTGTAAATATTAAAATGAATACTAAAACTTTTCATGAAAAACCAGAGATGTTTATTTCAATATGACTGTAAATGATGTTTAAAATATTTTAAAAAATTGAGAGTTTTGATTCCAGTCTGTAAGTTTATTAAATTATCTATAGTTTATATAAAATTTTGGATAAATTCAAGCTTTCAGCCTTCAAAAATTTATTTATCACCGCTTAAAATGCAGAAGTAGGGCAGTAGTTCCGTGCAAAATCACTTGAATTATTGTCAAACCCTGTGAAATTATTCAGATTATCATTTAAAATTAAAATGCTTTAAATAATGTTCATAGTTATCAGTTTATTTCTGCTTACCCCGGCAGCAATTTTTTCAGTATATCGAAGCGAAACCTTTTCATCTTCATTATCCAATTTGTTATATGCTTTAATTTGATTGGCAGAAACAATATAAACTGTTGCACCAATTGAAAGCATAATTCCAGCGATCACGTGGTATCCAATATCCATCAGTCTCAATCGTCTTGAGTTTAAATCCAATAGTAGTGTAATTGCCAAAACCACAATGGACAGGACAAAGGCAGCAATAATTATGGCAACATAGTACTTTTCCATTTTAATTGATGGACAAGGACCAACGTCCTTCCCTTTACTTGATTTGAGAACTTCATCTTCCCTGCAAACGGATTGATAATGGGAATGTAGGCCAACGCCTAGAACTATTATTCCTAAAGCCTGTACAGATAATCACCAAAAATACAATTAATGTCGGAAAATCTTAAAGAAAATATAATTTTAGAAAGGTTTGTAACAATTAAAAGTTTACTTACTACAATTGCAACTTTACCGTAAAGAACAGGTGGTGTACTAATTCTTTCGAAAGGCATTTTAAAATTTAATCTTCAAAAAATTTTTTGATTGGAAAGCAGCTATTGATGCGATAGTTTTAGAATGATGAATAAATTCATATTACCCTAAAATGGTTTCTATTGCTGTCGCCTAGAAGGCCGTCGGTTATCTTTATGATTTATGACGCACGCGTAAATTTAACAAAAATGCAGACTGCATCTCGTTTGCAATAAAATCCTTAAAAATATACACGCATCGTGCTCCTACTGAGTGCTATATTAACCACTCTGTATTTCAATTTTGGAACAAGGTTGTAGTAAAAGTGTCCCATTTATATGGTAAACAATACTTATGATGAGCCTAATGATAATATCAGCATTTCTGAGAAATCAACCCTGTTTTCTTGTTTTTCTGCGTGCTAATCTAAATGAAAAGTGCTTATCTTGTGATATAATAAGGACACATCCAATGCCAAATGCAACTAAAATGATGGTGTACAGCTTGTTGCCGTATTTGGCATTTATAATAATAAAATATTAGTAATTTGTTAAGCTTTCTTTGGTGTGAATGTTCTCCAAGAAGTCTAAAAAATGCAGATTGTTTTATGTATCATTCAAAAGGTAATGCGATTTGATTATAGACAATTGCATTTATAAGTCAAAAATATGAATTTTAAACAGCAAAAACTAACTGTAAAGAAGGCATGTTTTTGTATTTACTTAACAAGGGAGGGCATCAAGAAATGGGCTGTGCTGATTTCGTACGAACTGTGCAAACAGTGAATGACTTATTGGAGAAAGCTGCGATCGGTAATGAGGTGGCAAGGATCAGCACGGGTCAACTCATGTACGTAATAATGGGTTGGAATTAGTTAATTCACGAAAATTACATAATAATGGGCTGGAATTAGTCGAGTCACGAAAATTGCATATTAATGAATGGGAATGAATCAATTAATTTAAATTACGTAATAATAAGTTTCTATGAACAAATTCATGTAAATTACGTAATAATGGGATAGATTAGGTTAATTTAAGTGCATTCTGTAGCACTGGGTCGGATCACGCCAATTTGCATAAATTACAAAATACTGGGTTGGGATTGGGATATAATATGGGTCAGTCGTTCTTCATTTGACTGAATCGATTTATATAAGTGAATCGTTATATTTATGAGAAAATCATGTTTCTTCTAAATAATCTAGATAACTTAACTTCTAGAGCCCGTCATTTGTGACGGGCATTTCATCTAGTAAATGTATTATGATATTGTCGTGATCTATAAATAAAAGGATTTATTTTAGGTACATGTAATACAGGTTATAAATGCATCAAAACGAATTTTGCAAGGTTGTGCAGTTACTTTGGCAATGCCTTGAATCTATACTAAATACTACAGTTACCTGTATATTTTCACTATCGAAGTGCGGCGATAACTATGTAGCATTTCAACTGTTTAAATAAAAGTGAAAAATCATCCTGAAGGTGCATGTTTGTGCTTAACATGAGCATCGATGCACAATATATTATAAAACATCATATTTACCTGAATATGTACACAATTTTGGGAAATGAAATGCAATGTAAACAACACAAACATTCTAACAAATATGTTAAACTAAGATAGATACAGATAAAAAACTGACAAAAATCAATTTAATTTGTAACAAGTTTGCTCAAACAGTTTATTACAATGTAATAAATATACCGTATATGCTCAAATAATTCCCCTGCGGAATAGTGGGGAATTACTAAAATTATGAAAATTTTAACAAATTTTGCGCCCCAAAGTCCGTGTTATTGTTCAGAAACTTGAACATTTTTACGAATTTGATGCAAAAGTTGTACATATGTAATGGTAGCAGGGAACTAAAATTATTTCGCATTTTGTACTAAATAAATAATAAATGTAAATATTTTAATGAAAATAGTTTTCTCACGAAAGGGGTAGGGAAATATTAGAATAGTGGGGAATTATACAAATTTTGGCGTCTGACCTGGGAAATTATTAGAGACGGGGTATTTTTGGAGACTGGGAAACTATTTGAGCATAAACGGTAATTTTAAATTTTCATTGCATTGTCTAAAACGAAAGAATGCAGTGAGTCCGTATAGGATACCTTCAAGAACGGTAAGAACCTAAAAACTGAAAATGGAAGAAATATTTACAAAATAAATCATAAATACATAGCAGATTCTTCAAAAAGTTTTAAACTTTGTTCGTTTCTGATTACCCCAGCAATAACTTTCTCAGTTTGCTTAATCTCTACTGTTACAATCCAGTGTCAATAGGAGCCAATATACCACCATACAACTTATTGATTTGTTCCGCCGAAACAATATATACTATGTAAGCAATAAACAACATTATCGCTGCTAATCCATGATAACCGGTATCTATCATTTTAAATAATTTGTTCTTCAAATCCAAAATAATTGTGACAATTAGCACATAAATTGATATAAAAAAACAGACGATGACCACTGCAACAAAATACTGCTCTATTGCAATGTCCGGACAGTTTTTGTAACTGTCAAGGTCACAAACTTTGCAGGCGCTGTATTCTGTCCAGAATGATTTGACATGGGAATATGAACAAAGTCCTACTACAACAATGCCCAAAACCTATACATAATTAGTAAATAATTAGTTTGTAAACTTCAGAAAGCAATTTGCATTTTAAAAACAAATTCAGTAAATTTTTTTTGTTAAATTCTTACAATGGTTCCAATTTTACAGAAACCGGCCGGTGAAGTTAATTGATCGGAAGGCATTTTCGAAGATTTGGGAACTTAAAGAAAGGTCAGACCTTAATACTCTTTTAAAAGTTTTATTGTTTTTAGTGGAGGTTGAGTTGAGCAAAACATGATAAATGACTAGACAAAATGAGAGCGAGTACCTATAAACTTGACCTAAATGATGAACCAAATTATTATTCTTTTTTTGTCCAGAGTTGACATGTTTATCTGATTTTTCTCGATGATATATCTAGTTGAAATTAATATTGTTTCTCTGCATGAATAAGAGGATGACGGATGGATTATTGTTATTGTTGGCATTTAGATTAGTTCGAGATTTATGGCATTATGCTAGTTTTAGCTTTGGTATAAATTATTTTTCATAATTTGTATTAATTTCATGATTACAAATAAATACGTTATCTGGACACGACATTGTCTCGTTTTATTTTGTTACATATATTATATTATTGCTCCCAAAAATGTGTTTCTTTTTCATTTTAATCAACTACAGACAATTTGTAAATGTTGCGAAAACAGCAAACATTTAGTTAATTTTGAATGATGAAAAAATATGTATACATTTTGATCAAAACGAAAATTGATATTCAGTCTTGTATCTAGATAAAACGGATTGAGCTGTTCAAAAAGGGTGGTTCATAAGTAACGAAAGTAAATTTCAATGTCAATATTTTTAAAACCAATTGTCAGACACAAATATATTTTTTATCATTGGAAATATGTGATCTACCTGCAAAAACTGCATGCAGCATGGTTTCAACCAATAACCATATTTTCCCCAAAAACTCATTTTAGTTAAAGTTTTTATTTCACGGTTGTTCAGGTTTTACATGCAACCACTTCAAATGAAAGTAGTATCAGATGCAGCAATGGAGATTTTCTTTTCAATTGTTCTACTTATCGTGTAGTCAAAGTAATTATGTTTGCAGATAAGTCAATCGTATTTGATTTCACACCCTTGGAAAGTTTATATACTGGTTCGATTGATTGACGAAAAAACCGGAAATTGTTTGCTTGCAAAGAAGTTTGATGGGTGATTTCAAACAATGCCTGCTGAGTTTCTAGTAGCTTCCATGTGAACATTTTGTACTGCGACGAATGCCTGCAGCCTATAGCTTAAACATTAATCAGAACTAGGCTGTTGATTTACCGTTACTAAGATTTTGAGACGATAACAAACAAATACTGAGCTCAAATTACCGTTCCATTCATGTTTTAATTTGTTTTTGGCTGACATTGGCCACGGAGGTTCGTAATATTTTTGGTAGTTATAGTTATTAGTACTATGCACGTTTGTGCATGTGGTCATGTAATCAAATTTGGCTGGAATCAATAAGTGAGTTAATAGTGGTTATATTTTGTTAGCACCTCCGACCCGAATTATTGAGCTTGAAAACCGTGTTTTAGAAGCATGTTCATAAATTGCTCAGGATTTTTACTGAGCAACTATTTTTTGCCATAATAGCATATGAACCAAATGTTCATACTCTAAGCTTTATACAGATATATTTTGCAATATATTGGTACTACTGGCTTAGGGTCTACGATCAAAGGAATTTACTTCCGTTACTTATAAACCACCTTTTATTTTAAATTTTTGGAGACTATATGAGCCTTTAAGTAAGCCTTACAAAAAGAATTATAATTATAAATGAGTGAATACAAATTTATTTTTAAATGTTAAAAAAATTCATACAAATTTTAAAAAGATAATTATAATAAAGTTTAACATATGATTTTGCTAAAAGAAAAGCTGCATTGCCGTACAAATACCATCAGAATGCCACAAAAATGTCTTTTAATCAACAAAAAATAAGTGCTGATCTCCTATGAAAAAATAGCATACATTTTAAATGTTTGATATTCATGTTTGATATACATTAATATAAATGTATTTTAGTCCATTAATAAGATAATTAAAGCTGTTTAATACACCCAATTAAATTTTTAATGGTTTTCAACTACAAGTGTATACAGAAATTGCGTTGGTACAGAAATTCTAAAGATCATAATATTTAGGCCCTTCAGCAAAATGTTGATTTAGTCTTTGTTTCAAGCTTCCAACAGCAAAGTCAACAAGAATGCTGTAATGCTTAGGAATGTAATTTTTATAAAATTAGTTAAATACAAACTAGTCTAGTTAA
The DNA here is from genome assembly GCA_034694325.1 of Entomobrya corticalis. NCBI lineage: Eukaryota > Metazoa > Arthropoda > Collembola > Entomobryomorpha > Entomobryidae > Entomobrya > Entomobrya corticalis. The sequence continues at coordinate 134 of JAQFYG010003989.1, read as the reverse complement.
TACTGAAATAATAAGTATATTTCCAATATTTGTACACTTACAAAATACTTAATGTACTTTTAGTCTATCATTGGTTAACAAACAAAAGAATAGCAGTTATTGCATACAAAATCACTTGAATCATCGTCAGAAAC
>JAQFYG010003988.1:0-11669 GCA_034694325.1 Entomobrya corticalis | reverse complement strand
AAATCACAAACAAAAATATATCTTACTACTTTGCAATTAAAACAATGATATAACAATTCAAAGCCAAGTTATTTATTAATTACTCATTTAGAAAGCGTTTAGTGTCAATCTGCTCTACTTAAAACTGCAAGAGTTTGATAATATTACAAAAATGCAATTGAAAACGGATGATAATATAGCCTAGAATAGGATCACACATTTTAAGAGATGACTCTCAGAAGCTGCGAGTAGTTTATGTTTGATGCTTTTTACTTTTAAGTTATTTGAAAAAAGCGGAACAGCTCGACTTCTATGGCAAGAGTGGTTTTTATTTATTTTTTTGGAAGAGAAACCGAATCAGCCAGATTTTTGTATAATAGAGCAAACCAAACCAAACCGAATCACATAAATACCCTTCTAGCTTCCCGAACCAAACCGAACCGAACCACAATAAAAATATGTTTGCTCCCCGAACCAAACCGAACCGAATCATGGTTTGGTTCGTGGTTTGGTTTGGTTCGGTGAAAATTCGAACCACTGGTTCGGCCGAACCAAAAACTTACATGCCTGGTAGAGACAGATGTTTTCAGTTTAATATTATAATTCGTAGACAATAACATATACATGCATTCTCCTCAAAGACTATTAAATTTAGATATACTCATCCTACATTTATATTGAGTGTTGGTATAATGTTTCTTACAATGCAAGTTAAGGATACTGTATAAGTGTAATCATTTGAAAATTGGGAAAGAGTGAAAGGGAAGCTTGTGATTTTGTACGTTATGGTAAGACTGGTTTTAATGAGCCTTGAAAGTATTGGTGGCAGTAACAGCTAACTATGAAAAAAAGTTCTAACGGTTTTGGCACTTTCTGCTGCAATGCCCTCATAAAATATTGTAGTGCGTCTATTCAGCAGGACCAGCAGGAGAAGAAGCATCGGTTATTATGGCAGAAGCATTTTATATTCGAGAGGAGGAAATCGAAGTAAGCCCGTTTAAACTTCAATAGCTGTCTCCTCTTTTGAAAATTTATCGGTTTTGGGACTGACTCAACAGCTATTCCCAGCTCTGGATCAGTTACTTACTAATTTGCTAGTCGTACATACATGCCCTCATGGATGGTTTGCTTATTTTATTGTGACTTTATAATATAGTAGTGCAGCTAATTTTGAATGCATAGTATACCTTTAAAAGATGAAAATGATAATGGTTCGTATAATGTTTGTGTCTTTTACCAAAATACTGATTTTCAAGCTATGCAAGAGTATTCCACCATTACAAACAAAGTTGGTGAAAGTTTATTTGGAGGCGGGGTAGTGTACTAATCAGTAATGACGATATAGTCGGAAACTTAACATCCCGCAGATACACCTAACTTTGAGCATATCTGTCTTTAATACATGCATCGCCACAAATACGCATAAGGCAAGACAATAATAATTCACAATCCGTGATACAACATGCTGTGAAGAAGTTCACTAAAATTTTACCATCAGTATCATCACCAGCAACTTACTCAACTGGGAAATCAAAATTTGGCTTCGATTGAGATTAGTTCTGACTTTTCAGATGCGATTATCGCTAAATTCCCGCATGAATAACTGATTCGTTCGGATATGAACCTACTTCTATTACTGATGATAAAGCGCTACAAACAGAATATTGATACCATGTCCTTTTGTAAGAAAAGTTAATGTAAAATGGCAACTACCAAAAACTTTCCTTTCCCTGTTCACCATTTGTCATCACTTTTCGCATTACAGACTTGATTAGACAGGATTCCTAGAGAATTAAATAATATACTTACAGCTTCTCAGTAAATTGAACGATGGGAAAATCCTAAATATTGAATAGGTATCTTGATTTCTATTGCCTTCAGTCTGTAGCAGCATTAGATTATTTTTAAGGAAATCCCAGAGAGAGTATAAACTAAAATTGACATAGACATGCATGTATTAAACCTAAATATTTTCGTTCTATATTGAATGCGCTTCATAGTTTTTCCCGAATTTCGAGTGTTTTTGAAAGTTACATCAGCGTTGTGCTTGATATCATCCAACGGTACAATTTACTGGAAAGCCAATGGAAATTCCAGAGATCTCAAGCGGCGTGATCATATTTTGTGTCATCGTATGCGGAAAACGCATGCACATGATGATGTACATATTCTAAAGCAAAAACGTGCTTATATTTGTAAGTTTATAGGTCATATTTTATATCATACAAAGAATCTATCATGCTAAAATCATGAATGTATGCTGTAACCTTATGGAATTCCGTAGTATTATGTAATAAGTATGTTTATGCAGAATTTCTTATTTCTATCGGAAGATGATGATGAATGAAGTTTTCAGATGAAATGAACAGAAATGCCTTTTTTCAGAAACTCTCCCTATATTACTTCCGGTGCCTTAACCTCTGTGGAACCTTGACCAGTGGGGTTAAAATGTAAAGAAAATTCTCCCAAGCTTTCAGTGTTATTGAAATAAACCGAGCAACCAAAACATCAACATTTTGCACTATAAAATATTTTCCCACGCACAATTTCAATAAATAAAACAAATGAATTCCACACTTTGTCCTTTTTCAAGAATACTCTGGCATGAGTGCCAGTTAAAATGTTTCATCTTTTAAAGCTGTTAAACCAATAGTAAAACTCTTTTCACAAAGGGAAAATTACTTTCTCGCGAATGTACAAAATATAAATGTAAAGTAGTTCCGATTCTTTTGATCTATCAACGACATTCAATTTATATGATTCTCTGTGGAGATGCATTGTAACTAAAAGTTTTACTGAAATAAAGTCTTTCTATCTACTTCCTATAATCTAAACTTCGTTTCGTTTCGAAACAAACGTGAATACGAAAATGTAAGCCATGATATATTGTGTTTTATAAGAACAAATATCCTTTATTCATGTTACGTGAAGTTCTATTATCTACAAAATACAAATAAATAAGCTTGTACGCTCAATAGCGCTTTTCCGTTTAATGCATCATAGACAATGGTGGTTCAAATTATTCATCTTCTTCTTACATGGTATAAATATAAATTTTACAGCCATTCTATCAGAATGATATTTTGTTGTTTGTTTTGATCAACATAGTCAAAACAATAGTAAGAAGCCAGAAAAACAACAGTGTTATGTTACATAGATTAATGTCTTACGACGCTTAGAATAAAGTACAACGCTAATGTCTCTGCCATCAAAATATTTATAATTTATGGGCTGTTATTTGATACAGATATACTTAGCTTTTCTGATATTTGTAAAATTATAAGCAACCATGTTATTATTAATTCTAATTATAGAAGTCTTTGTTGTGAGATAATTAAACCCCGTGATAAGTAACGCCAACGCTATTCTCAAGGGACTCCATTTAGGTGCTTGAAAATGTTGACTCGATTTGGGAGTTTTTCGTTCTTCCACTTGCTATATTTTTAGCCTTTCTTCAAATCGTAATACTTTACCATTGTTCATCAAAAATAAATTTGGTCATTGTTTAGTTTGACGAGAACACATTGGGCTTTTAAATAAAATATAATCATAAGCTAATGTTGGAATTGATTTCAACAATCGTTTGCTTTAACTGGCCGATTCCCATAATGCTGTTTTTGATGTTTTTTCTCACGTAGACAGTCAAACTGCAAGTTAAAGTGCACAGTTAAAATACAGTGAGAATTCAATTATCAAAGAATTTTAAAACTTTATAGATTTTTGTATTAAAACTTTACAACAATGAACAATTTTCGTATAAACTACATCCAACTTCATTCAACAATGATAAAAACCTTCAACTTTCTTCCTACATTCATCTTTTTTCTCATTTTATAAGGTAACAACTTTTTTCAAGATATTAATTCAGCTTTAAAGTTAAATTTCGTCATCATCAGCACACAAGCTTAAAAGTAATGGAACAGTGCTGTTTTGAAAAAGTTCTGTTCAGTCTTAGAGATGGCTTATTGCATTTTTTGCAAACGGCAAAATGTTCAGTGCGGATGTTCACTCATTTTTCTTGAGTTTCTGTAAGTAATGCAATGTACAGCCTTTCTTCAGCGCAATATAATAAAGCAGATTTCAAACAACTTTCTTTCAATAAAATGACTTTGTAAAGAGTCACAGTAAACATATATAAGAAAAGTTAGTATTTTATAATGCTTTATTAGTATGCGCTCTCTTTCCTGGTCTGTGCACTTTTATTGTCACTAGAGAAAGTAGAAAAGTGTGATGTAGATAAACTTGTTAAAGTTCACGTTTTTTTGTTTAGCTTGGATTTTAGTTCCTCAAAACTTGCACTTTTACGAAAAATAAACTAAAAGAAGTTTTCTAATCACAATAAATAGACTATAATACACGATAAGTACCTATAAAATATGCATACCACACCAAAAACCTGAAATTTCATGATACCATATAGAAAAAGTTTAAAATGCATATGAAAAAGTATAGGCAAGAAAATTGGAAGAATAAACTTGAAGCTGCTTAAGTCGCTTATCATTGGCTGGCACACGAAGAAAATTACTTATAATATAGTACATACGTGTTTGTTTCACGAATGTTTTATGCATGCCTTGAATTTCGTTCAATGATGCTCTGTTTAGTTCTACTAAAGATTCGCAAACCTTCTCAAACACTTCAGAAAGTCATAAAATATAGTGTATCTACTTACTCAAATGTTCATTTATAGTAGCAGGCTGTAGGAGTTTGTATATGGGTAGAATTCGAAGAACACCACCGCTACCACGTTTTACACGTGCTTCAACAAATCTAACGGATAAAACTGAGACAAGCTATATACATGGAGCACTTCTTTGATGGATAATGCTTTCTTTCTACGTTGCCCTCCCAATTCCCAATTTATTTACATCTTTCCCTTTTCTCTCTCGTTCACTTTATGTGCGGCACAAAGTGTTGCAAACGAGATGTGCCGGCAGCGTGACTTGACTTTTTAATGTTGGCTTTGTTGTTACTTCCAGACTGCCGATGAACAAAGGAAGGATGTGGATATGAAAGGTAAAGGAGGAAGACAGCAGTACATTTCATGGATGAAGACACTATTGTTTCACATTGAAACAAAAATACTGCTGTTTGATAAATTCATGAATCTATCTTATTGCTATTATTACAAAAACTGCAATAACGAACTGTAGGCTTAACAATACAAAGCAGTAAAAAGTGAGTAAGCTGCGTGCGTGTATGTGTACCGAGTACCAATTCTCTAGACAATCGTGAAGTCATTATTTTAAGAAAACAGAGTCGTCTTCTATAGAAAGAAGGTACGGTACGAGTTTTACAATTCCGAAAGTTAAAATCAATTGATCAGATTCAATTGTATAGTGTACCTCCTATATCTTTTCAATTCTTGAGTTTAGTAGTTAGTAGTAGTATCTGATTTAAGACCAGAATGCCAAAGGAGTGTGAAAGAAAATAAATGAGCCAATTCCTCTTTGAAACCTTTTTCTAATATATTGATCCAAAGATCAGTCGTAAAAATATTCCTCGTTTAACCCCATTTGAACTTGGTGTTCTGGAGTAAATTACAGCAGCACAAGATCCAACAATATAAAGTTGGTATTTTTACAGCATAGGATATTTATTTATTTCAGTATGGGTATACTTACTACTGTTCCATATTTTATCGAATAAACACTCCATTTACTCAGACATCAGCGTGATTGATAAAAAAGGATTCCATCATAAATAATCTTAATGAATTAACACTTATTTCCCAGCTTCTTTATAAGCACGTCTAGTTGGAACTTTTGGAATAAACAAATATGACATTATTCACTGCGTATTTTTGACTCAAAAGACCTAGATATGTCATTTACGGCTTAATGCATTTAGCTTTTGTTTAACAAGCTCACATTGTCATTGCATTTATTTTTTGTCGCTGTTTCTTCATCAGTGAAAAGGTCAAAGTATTGCAATACTGCAGCTGCTCCGCAAAAAAATTGCAGTCAGCAAAAAAGCTAAACTGAAATGAAATCTGGCTAAAACACCCCATTATCATCTCATTGTCAGTTTTTATATCCCATCACGGACTGGATCTTGATATTATGCATATTTGGCAAAAAATATTAATTTTACCCTGGACAGGAAAGTGTACATACAAGTAAGATTTTGCTATATAAAGTCAAAATATATAAGTCAGTACAACAAGAAAATTCACCTCCATTACAAAATGAAACTGCTGCACATGTTGATGTATTTTGCTTTACTGTGCATGAAAAACACTGTGAGTTTAATACTGCACACAGTATCTAGTAGATTTTAGTGCAAGTGAAAAATTGCAAAAAGAATACGAAGCAGAACATACGTCGTCGACGAGGAGTAAAAGGCATGTCATGAGATGTTAATCTACAGCATAAAATGAGAATGCACTTTTTTGTAAATGTCCCAATGAGCAAAAAAGTATATTTTATGCGAAAGTACCCTCCCGCCTCCCAGAGTAATATTCCTTGATTGCACGTTATCACATTGTGAAACAGGGACAGTGAGTGGCAGTGTTTGTGGCGTAGAGCAATAATAAGATGCAAGCGCATCCTGTGCCAAAAAATTCTCCACGCTCTATACCATGATGACAGTTTTGGTCTTCCTTGTTTTTTGCCATAAAATTGTCAAGTAAAAACAAAAAATAGAACCAAGATACATATACGTATATAGGTACACACTAACGGTTTTTTAGCTTTTAACTTTATGCAGAGAAATAAATAAAATAAAATAGGTAAACACATAAATAGCCAGTTTAGTATTTATTTTATTTTTGGGAGGTCTGGCGGAGGTACACATATGTCACGTAAAAAGCATATTATAAAATATATTTGTTTTTATATCAAGTTACTAATAATAAAACAGTATAAAGTACAATGGCAGAAAAAATGCTGACAGTTCACTCACACTTGCCTTGGCAAGGCATTCCGTATGGACAAATAAATGAAAAGAATGGGGACAGCGATTATTACTGTGTATGATGTCATGTCAAGTGTTGACATGTTTAGAATAGCTTATAAGACAGTGTCATCATATGGCAAGGCAAATATTAACCGAAACGAAATTCAACCCATTTTGTATTTTATAGGATTCACTTTTTCAATATTTCGATCGGATACGATCCAATATAATTTTTTAGTATTTGTGTGTAAAAATGTTAGAAAAAAATAGGAAATGGTAGCAGTAAGGTTTCAATTCGATGTGTGTATTTTGACAGGAAGCCCATGAGACTTAGCTTGCTGTTTGCAGTAACAAGTGTGTGCTACATCACATCTCAAACACGAGAACGATGCACACCCGTTGAACATCCGCTTGTCATCTAATACAATAATATACTAAAGTGAAAGTATAGCTCTGCACATAGCAGCACATAATATCCAAGCAGCAGCACTTGTAAGAAATACGACAAGAGCTTCAATAAAAATGAATTCAATGAAAATCCTGTCGAATTTTCTGTCATCTTTTATACATCACCAATCACCAGCGAGCTAGAAGCAATTTAATCGTAGTATGTATTCTTCTGTGTCACCGTCGTCTTATAGTCGTTATTGTCGTATGATGATGCGACACCTCCCAATTTATTGTACACAATATAAGCCCTGTTGCAAGTCCTCTCGTTTCGTTGTCAGTTTGACCTATAAAAAGAAAAGGAGTCTCTTTTCTTCCCCTTTTGTATCATGCCTATTCAGCAGCAACAATCCTAATTGAATTGAGTGAGTGAAGGGAGAAAATCCCTTCAAGCACTTAAATAAAAACCACAAGTGTGAAAATAAACACGCAATAACACGAAACTACACAATCAGCCATACACTATTTTAAAAGATATATTTTTAAAATACAACATATTATATAGCAATTCGTTACATCTTGCGTAACCAACCTCAGTTTTACAAGTACTGTCATTGTTATATAACATCATTCTCTCATCCCGCTTGTACACTATAAAAGGCTTATTTCAGAATAAATGCTTCTGATAAAAATACATAAAGTCTTCAACAAAAGCAGTATCAAATGGTTTTATTGTTGCTGTGTTGCTTACATCTTCTCTCTGTAATATGCCATGCTCAATCAAAAAGAGAAACAAAAAAGAAAGGTCTCCAGGAATTCATTGTTTTTTGTAGGTTTTTGCTCTAGTATTCCTATCTAAAGCTTTGCCCCTATTACGCATTATTTCCTCTCCTCTTTTTTATTCCTTAAAGTGCCAACTGCAATTGTAAGGAAAGAAGAAAAAAAGGAGTAAAAAGCAAAGAAGCAAAAAATAAGACATCTCTATGCTCCTACTCAACTCACACTTTTAACCTTTTAATGATATCGTAGTAGGTTGTAGTAATAGTAGTAGTAGGAGTTGTAGTCCCCGGTTTAGTTTTTACAACAGCAACTTTGTTTACGGGATCGAAGGGTAGAAGTAGTACAAAACAACACAGCAACATACATTTTTTACATTTTTGTATAGTGAATAGCAAAGGAACTTGAGTGAGAAGAAAAGACATTTCATTGAGAAAGCGAAGAAGGGAAAAAGACAAAGTTGCATCTAGGGAATTAAGCAGTAATGGTAAAGGCAGAGCAGAGAGCACGCGCTCGTACGTTGTAGTCAGTAGACTCTCTAGTAGTCTCTAGCTATTATGTAGAATGTAAGGTTGCATTATTATACTTATAGTTTCGTAAACATATTAGAAAGGTTGAAAGCAAAAAGGAAACAGTCTTCATCATGGTGGAACTAAAAATGCTATTTTTTGGAACGTCTAACAATGCTATATATTTGGCCAAGTAGAAAGATGCTCTTGATTCCTGTTTCGAAAGAAGGAAACCAGCACAAGCTATAAATTCTAATCGCATTGCTCGAATACTCGAAGCTTTTGATTCACATTTTTTCCTCTCTCTGCTAGCTTTCTCATTTAAGACTTCTGGCAATATAGTGCACCAATGGCGTGTGCTCACTACTTACTTACTGTTATATTGTAACTGCTGGAAAGAAACATTTTTTTTGTGTTTTTCTGGTTTTCCGTATTTATCTTTCCATTTTATGAGACCAGTGGAAGAAGACGCTCTATTGAGTCTGGCAAGTTGCACTTGAGAATGCACCCAGGGTAATATAAGAAGTTGATATTTTTGGGTTGTGAACTTTTCAAATTGATAGGTAGGCATTTTGTTGCTGCTAGTGGTATGGTTGCGAGGAACAGAACACATTTATGAAATGGCCATGTGGCAGGCTTGTTGCACTCTGCTGGAATATTATTACTTGTCGTTCATTTGTGCAACTTAGTATTTTCTGTTGGGCGATAGCACTATGATATCAATGAACTTTAGTTTAGATAGATATCTGGCTTACCACATCTTTTGGAAGAGCAAGAAGAAGAGGTGGTGAAGATAGCTTTAAAGATGTCAACGTTTTTAGCGAGAAGAGAGAAGGCAAAATTTTTGACATGAAAGGTTTTGGTTGGGTTGCTGCACACGACAAGCATGTACCATGATGATCTTATATGTGCCAATGATACTCATAAAAAGCTCATCTGGATCATTTATTTAGACGAACTGCCTTATAATACCATACATAAAGTCTCTCAAGAGTCTATTCTTCCTGAAAAATGCTTAAAAATAAAGATAAAAACACAAGAGGGAACGATATGTAGGAAAAAGAAATGTTTGCTTGGGTTTTCCATCTTGTGTTAGTGTTCTTTCCTCTGGAAAAGTGCCCAAAGTCTATGGCTGGAGCTGTCAACAACTTATGAAAGGAATAATACTTCTTGAAGGAACTGATGCATTGTACTGAGAAATATTTGGCATGACATTTTAGCATCTCGGTCTCTTCAACTTCCTTGATGTGACACTGATGTATAAAATGCGTGTTTTATTTTGAAATAAGTACTAGAAAATAAATCTTGATATGTTTATATTTGTGATATTATGTAATTACTTAAAATCGTACAAACAGGTCAAAATAAATAATTACATTAGTTCAAAGTTGAAAGTAAACAATCAAATTCATTATTATATAACCTTTTCTTTGCTCAAAATCTTCACTCAGTACCTTACTAGAAAGTAAAGTGACATCCAGAGCTTCCATTTCATTCCCCCTTTCCTTATTTTTATTTTATCTTCAACCCAATTCGAAGGGCACTAACGCACACGTACTGCGGACACCAACAATGTCAGCACTGGTTTCAAGAATTTCGACATTTCGAGTATGTACTATGTACATTCAGAGTGCACATAAGTATCCTTCATTTCAAAGAAAACAAAAGGACGATAGTCATATAGTTGGCCCCTTATGCACAAGCATCTTTTGTCTCGCCCACGACAATGGGCCATGCAATCAATAAAAGTTATAAACATTATAAACACCAGCGTCGACAGTTGTAGGACGAGTGCGGCAAGCGATTATATAGAGCTGGCTTGGAAGAATTCTATTACTCTTCGTCTTGGAAAGCAAAATTAGTACGAAATGAGACGTGTCTGTCTCTATGTTGAGAAGACAGTTTTGCAGCACTCATTTTGTCAGCTTTATTTTACTCGAGTAAATAACAATAAAGTTGTGAGGGGGAAAGAGGATTTTCTTTTGGTTTAATAGCAATTGACGGTTTGTCGGTGAGACCTACATAGCTTTGCGATTGTATTTACAAACCGTTAGAAAGGCTTGGCTGTTTGTACACCAAGTGCATTATTAAGTATGTATGTACAAATATTGCAATTCTGACCGAAGGAAAAGTCGTGATGTACTACATGAGACGAAAACATGTACATACATATGGATGGTATTACATGAATGAGTTGTCAAACAGAATCTTCCTTTCCAAGAATTTTTTACTGCATTTGCATTCACTTACTGCCAAAGTACGGCAATGTAAAAGCATAAAACCGATCGTCATCGGAATAACTCAAATGTACACACGATAAATTCCATTAAAATGTATCTTAAGAGCTAGGCATGTTTACTTGTAACATATTTGTTTGCTTGCTAGGAAATCGAAAAAAATGCGCATAATTTAAGTAAAGTCGCATGTTTTAGGAGTTGCTTAAGTATATACTATATGCACTAAAGACTGTATTCAAAAGAGAAAGTTTATCTTTCCATGTCTTTCATTATATTTTATGAGCTTTATTTATTTGGTTAATGGCAGGCCAGGAGTCAGGCAGAAACACAGGATAACTTTAAAACAGTACCTTTTGCACATTGACAATGTTTGCTACAATTGCTAGTTTTCAAATAAATATATAATAGAAAAATGAATTACAAGTGGGAGTTGACTAAAGAATAGAACTTTCTTTGAAATTGAAACAATTTACAATCAAGGTAATTATTATGAAAACGCTTTCCCATACAATGTCATGATTCATGATGATCTGTAGTAGCACAGTTGTAGCTCTTTAATGTGCTCCATTTCTATAGACAAAAAATTAATTGGTTGAGGAAACGAGGCAAGGTGACTCAGTTCACTTTTCCTTTTTATTGTTTGCATTGAATTGTCAGTGGGTGGAGATTTCATATCAAGGAAATTGAGTAACAAACAATTGTAAAATAAGGAAATGCTATCACATTTACTCAGGCTGGGATTCATTTGAGACAGCTACCCAATAGAATTCGCCAAGTCCAGCCTTTGTACCATGTATAAATTGGTTGGTGCGCATGTAGTTTAGGTGGATATGTAAGAAGACTCCCCCCTTCTCTACTAAATTTTTTGTATTAGTGCTCAGTG
>JAQFYG010003987.1:0-11669 GCA_034694325.1 Entomobrya corticalis | reverse complement strand
TAGCTAATGAAGCGTATAGTTAGGTGCTGTTATCCTGGCTATATTTAATCACCCAAACCCATTCAAAAATAACAAACAAATCAAGGAATTTATGTTGCAAGAGCGACAATCTTCAATTGTATGTGGTGAGGTTTATATACGAAGTTCGTCTTACATTATTTTGTTTTAGTGTCTCACTTTTTAATTACAATTCCGTAAGTAAGTTTTATCGACGTATTGATGTATTTTTTTAAATTTTACATAAAAAAATATACTATACTATAGCTACGGTGATACATTTTTTAACTATTTTTGTTCCTTAATGCTTAATATTATATGTTAGACTTACGTGACGTAAAATTACTTAGGTGTGGCTGGATTAGTAGTTGTAGTAAGCATCGGCATTAAAGTACACTTATTTTTTCTCTTGAACGCTTTTATTAACGCAAGTTAAAAGTATTTGCTAGTAATAAAGTTCTTGTTATAAAATTATTTTTATACAACTGCTTGATTCGCTAAAACATAATATCTTATTGTTAACATTATCAAACACTTAATTTCATCCTTGGATTCTCAGTTTTCTTCGCAATAGTACTCTAAATTACATCATTTATATAATTTTAGTTAACACATACTGATTTCATTATTTTATAACAATGGATAGATCTGAAATTTTTGCAGATGTCAAGCCGTTATCAACTTATGACTATAACACTGCACCATTAGCAGATATCAACCTTAACGTATTTCTTCCCGTTTGTTCGCTGTGTTTAATTTCTTTGATAAATATAAATGGTGTTAATATTCATCCTTATAGTCTGCCATTCATTTTAAAACGGTATATGCCGTTGAACTTTACAGTGCTTTTTAGTAATGTGAATGTGTACAATTTTCAGCCGGGAAAAAATTACCATCGACAAGTTTTAAATGAATACATACATGCACCCTACGAATGGGCTAGACAAACACTCAATCCCAATTATCTTACAGAAAACATTACGTTTAGCTGTGCATCAAAGTATTTTTATAAAACATCTCACAAATTTTGCACTGAACTGCTGCGGTTTGAGTTTTCTGCTAACAGCAGACCTTGGAATCATGAACAACATATTTTCGTTTTTCCAGTTTTAAAATTAGATGCATGCCCAAGGCGGTATAGTCACGTGATACCACCAATGATACTTGGACCCTGGGGTGATCCAGCATCATTTAGTTTGGATGAATATGTGTATTCAACATATTTTTCACCACCAACCATATATGTTGTGAATTCGTATAACAAACCTTTAAATTGGTTAAGGTTATTTCAAATATCTTTTCTTAAATGTAAAAGATATTACAAAAGGTATTTTGGCGTTTGGATAGTTTATAATATAAAGGATCACGCTAGAACAGCCGTAATCCTTCCTTCATTTATACATACGGAAAACATACTCCAATTTAGAGTTGAAAACAATACTAGGGTATCCCACGACAAGGTTGTAACTAAACTAATGTCATCTTTAAAAGCCACAGCCAACTTAACCAAATTTTCGCTAATTGGTCATCAGAATTCATTTTTTAGTTATAACTATGTTTCTGATAAAGAGTTTCAAGATTTTACTTACTCCATCCTTAATGCATCAGAAAAAGAGTTATATTTACGGATGTTTCTTATACAAATTAAAAACATTTTTAAACCAAATTACAACGTTGTGGTAAAAAAAGAATTTATAGGAAAACAACGTTCACAAATACTTATTAAAAATTTTGTTAACCATTACTATTTTAATACAGAATTTTCCGTTTCTAACCCATTTCGTCGATTTCGATTTATCAGTTGTGGTGCTTCTATAAAACATAATATGTTGTCGTTTAACGCACTACTAGCAAGTTATGATACTGAGACATGGGTTATTTTGTTTGTGGTATTTTTTGTATTTCTGCCTTGTTTAAGTATAGTGGTTCACGAAAACATTTACCTTACTAGAATGCATCGATTGATTAGAACTATCACGGATTTAGAGAGCTTCTTAAAAGCCCTTCTTGAGCAATCTGGACCTTTTTCAGAAACATATCTAAAGGATATGCATTTTAAAATTATTGCAACAGTCTCCTTATTTAGCGCACTAGTAATAAGCAATGCTTACAAGAACGACAAAGTTTACGAAATGATTTCACCAAAGCCGTTCGTACCATTTGTTGCTTTTTCTCAAATAAACCGGGCTAACTTTTCCGTGTACTCTTTGGTAGATACAGAAAACACATATGAAACAAAAGGTGGTATGCCCGACAAGTGTAGCAATAACAATTGCTATTGCTGTGCAGATTTTTTTGATCCACATCAAGTCATAGGCAGTGCCGTTTGGCCCTTTTTCAGTTTTTACATTGATTCTGAAATAAAAACTCATGCCAATGAATTTCTCTCCGATGGTTTTCCAAAATCGTTTGATGAACTATACAATAAGACAATGCTGGCAACTGAATCTTTAAAACATGTAAACGATTCGCTGATATATTTATCAATATCTGTTGATAAATTTTTTGAAAACTTAAAGATGTTGCAAAGAACTTATTTTATCAAATTGCTGCAGGGCTGTAAAACTACAGCTCTTGTGACACAAGAGAACACAATATGGGAATTTAAAAACACGCTAAGACGACTAGGCAGCAGCAAGTTGTCGATTGGTAAAGACGTATTGTTTGAAACCAGATTTGGTTTCAAGATTAATGGTTGGTTTCCAGGTTTTATGAAAGCCCGCCAGAGAAACCTGGAAAGTTCAGGAATTTTGGATTGGTGGAACATGTTTGTAAGCAAACACTTAGCTAAGCTGCGGTTTCCCAAAGCCCATCCAGATACGCAGAAATTTATTCATTCGAAAGAACAAGTTGACCCAGGAAGAGTTCAGGGTTATTCCATTATATTCTTAGTTTTAACTATTGGATCCGGGGTGTGTACTCTTGTTTTTATTTTGGAGTATTTACTATGCAGTATTTGTCTCATTTTTTTCTTTAAAACAATATTTGTCAATAAGTTAAATCTGGGTTGTTATGTATATAAATGGTCAACAAAGCAACCCGAATGTGATACAGGAATAAAAGAGGACATATCTTTAACGGACCTTACAGAATGCAATGACTTGAGACCTGGAGAGTTGTGTAAAATTTCCAGAAAAATTAGAAATATCAAACTCACGGCTATAGACTAGTTGACATCATCATCGTGCAAACCTTTACTTCAGGGTTTTTTAAATCATTGTGTAATTAATTCAACATAATATGTTGTCAAATGATCCAAACATACATCTGCCCACTCTAACTACTTGACAATATTTGACTATAAATTTAGTGGACATGTTTATTATATGGATAGGTACCCTAGAATTCACTTACAATTTCCACCGAATACTATTTTCAGAGTAACACTATTTACATGTGGCTTCGTTTTTAATCGGTTATGTTTTAAGCCGCTTAAATATTGTATAGTAAAGTGTAATCCGCTTCTGTTGAGTTGAAGCTGTTTTCCAAATAAAAGTATTAAATTACTATAAAGGGCAAAGATTTTCATGTTGCAATTATCATCTTTACGAAATCATACATTAAGTATTAAATCTTAGAAATTTCACATATATTTTATATTAATTATTTATTGAACCAAGTGTTAATATTCCAAAAATGCCTTAATCGATTTGTTTGAAAATTGTCAGTGTAAACGCTACGCTTTTAAGACAGAGTCGTCAGTTCTTAAATCATTATAAATTTCACGCATATAAGAATAAAAGATAGAATATACAAATGTTTTTGCGAAACCATGAATTGGTGCCCTTGTTTTAAAATACAAAATTGTGCTTCATAATATTAGAACTACTACATACATAAAATTTCATTATTGCTAACTAATTTAATTTTACTATCAATATTAAATGTAACGGTATAGCTGATATTATATAATTATTCTGATTGTAGCCTGTATAAAAGCTGACAGTATAATTTTATGTTAGGTTTTATCTAAAGGTGGCTTTTCAAAATTTCAATTTGTAATTACATTATAATTACTGCGCTGTTTGAGTTTCATATTTGAATAAATTACAAATATATCTTTATAGTATTTAAATAATTGTTTACAAGATATACAACAACAAATGATCTAAGTTGTCAAGCAAAAGCATTGCAATTTTTATTGCAGTCCTGAACAAGTTCCTTTCATCTATTTTAATACAGTACAAAAATCTCTGCTATATAACCATGTGCCTACAAGCTCAATTATTGTTTTAACAATGCCACAGTTTACATCAAAACACATAAATATTTCTTGCCATAGTCACTAGTATTCAAAATCAATTTATATCACATTTCACACAAATATTATGTGGTTTCTCAGGAAGCCTCCAATACAGTATTACAAATGTATATTGATTATTGATTGCATCGACAGAGCGGTTTTGACAAACCCCAGTTCAATTGATTACGAAGAACAAAAATTTCTCATTATTTTAAAGTATAACTTGACAGTTTTTTATTTTATGTTGCTACTGCTCGTGTATTTAAACGATGACCAAATGGTAATAGTCTTAAGAAAAATTCAGCTTTTAAAGTTTGTATGCTTGCTTTTTAACGCAAAAACTAACAGCACATATTTGAAGCTTAAAAATGGAAAATTTACGAGATTATATCTGTAGCTGTAATATTCAAATTTGAATAATACATCAAATTTCAAGCACGTGTGTTAGATAACACATTTTGTCTTTAAAACTAACAAGTCATGTTAAAAAAGAAGAAAGTACATAGATAAATCCTTTTGGGTCCCCCATAAGACTCGTAAGAGTACAATTTGATCGTGAGTAAAACAAGCACACCTGAATCATATATCAATGTATAGAGGATACACTTTTGACCCATTTGGACATCTTGAACCCACCTAAGTTTTTGGCTCTCTGTCCTTTGACAATCATTAAATAGTATTGACTACTATACCAAAGTTCAAAATACACTGTTTTGTATTCTTTTTCGACCGCTAGGGATTCTGTTCCCGCGATGTCAAAGTTGGACCCATTGTGTCTTCGCAAAATTTTGTCAACATTATACCTGTATCGGAATTTGAAATAAACATGTTACGTATACAAGTCAAAATGTGACTATCTTTGTTCATTTTTGCGGTCTCCTTGAGGTATAACCTCTAAAGTTGTATCGGACGGACGGACTGCCAGACAAACAAATCAACTGCATAACAAAGCTGAATAGATTCATTTGTGTAATTAGAAACTTTGTTTATATGTATTAAGGTATATACAATAGTCGAACTTGTGGTTTTGAGATAGGTACAAACTTAGCCTTATATTAGGCTTCTACGTCTTGTTATCACAGCTATAATGATCATATCCATACTTAAGTAAATTTTATCCGCATGTTGATATTTTGTTTTAATTTCACGGAAAGACATACAACAGCTTATTAAATTGCTACAGTAATTTATTTATGAGTTGTTATTTTTTCTCCATGCTTACGCAGACACCCATGTCAAAATCGTTTTATGTGAAAATAATTAAGTTCTGCTGGTTTTGTGGTGTATAGTATTGTGTATATCAGTTTTATCTTGAATGTTTTATATTATCCTCTAGTAAGTCTTTAGCGGCGCTATAGTTAGTAGATGTTTAAAGTAAAAAATTACTCCTACTTGCATTAAATTTCATATTTACTTTAAATACATTTTCTAACTTTTCTTAAACCTTTTGGTTCCCCAATAGAATTTTTAGTACTAACTTTCAACGCAAATAAACAATAGTTCTCTGCTGGATTTTTACTCTTTAGAGTGCTCTAATACTCAAATCTGAGTTAACACAAACTGTTTTCATTATAATTACAAAAATGGATAAATCTGCCACCTTTGTAGGCGTCAAGCCATTATCTACCTATGATTATAAAACTAAAACTACACCATAATCTGAGTTTGAAATCCACATAGATCTTAACGTATTTCTTCCTTTATGCTCATTATGTTTAATATCCTTGACAAATTGTAATGGTGTAAATGTTTGTCCTTATAGTGTACCTTTGGTTTTAAAACGCTATATTTTGCAGTCGTTTACACTAATTTTATTTCTTACGACCCTCTGACAAAAAAGTACATTTATCGAAAAACATTTAATGAAAACATAAACGCACCTTATGAATGGGCCAAAAAAGTAGTGAATTCTGGTTATTTGCAAACAACACTGCCTTTGATTGTATGTCAAAATATTTTCATAGAGCATCAAAACAATTTTTTACTGCACTTAAGCGGTTAGAGTGTTCTGCTAATAGCCGAACATGGAGTCATGAACAATATATATTCGTATTTCTTATTTTAAAAATAAATACATGCTCAAGATGGAATAATCATGCAATATCACTAACGATGATTAACCCTTTTGGGGTGATCCAGATTTACTAAAACTATCACGATTTGTGTGTTCAATACTTTTGCACCGCCAACAATATATATTGTGAATTGGGGAAGTGGATCTATAAGGCATTTATAGATTTATCAAATAACTTTTCTTGATTGATGAGGCTATTACAAATGATATTATGCCGTATGGATAATTTATAACTATAACGATTACCGTAGAAAATTAGTTATCCTTCCTCCATGTACCAATTTTCACAGCATATGCCATATTGTAATTAAAAGCAATACTGAGATAATTTGTCACTAGTTTGTAAATAAAATTCTGTTATCGTTAGAGACTGCTGCCAATTTTCCAGAATGTACAGTTATACGCCGATACAATTCAGTTTTTGCTTATAGCTACGTAACTGATAGAGAATTTTAGGATTTTACTTACTCTTTCAATTCATTGGAAGAGAAAGCTAATTTTTCAAATGTTACTTATACAAATTTAAAATGTTTCTAAACCTAATTGCTTGGTGAAAAACAAACGATTGTTTACTAAAACATAGTTTTAAAATACGTATCAAAAATTCTGTAAACCATTACTGTTTTAATACAGAATTTTCAGTTTTTAACCCGCTTCGTCGACTTCAATTTATCAGTTGTGGAGCCGCTATAACACAACGGGTTTCCTATAACGCTTTATTGGCAAGATTTGAGACAGAAACATGGATTATTCTGGTTTTGACCTTTTTTGTTCTTCTTCCTTGTTTGTGTATTGCTGTGCACAAAAATATTCACCTTACAAGAATGACTCATTTTTTAGAACTAAAGATGAACTGAAAAGCTTTTTTAAAGCACTTCTTGAACAATATGGGCCCTTTCAGAAGCATGTCTCAAAGATGTGCATTTTTAGTTGATTGCAATTGGGTCTCTGTTAAACACACTCGTTAAAAGTAATGCGTATAAAAGCGACAAAATTTACAAAATGATTTCACAAAAGCAGTTTGTGCCTTTTGCTGCAATTTCTGAAATGAACAGTGAAAACGTTTCAATTTACTCTTTGATAGATACCAAAATTCTTTTTATAGGTGGCGAGTATTTTTTTCAAAGTTGTTTTTCTTGCCTTTGAAGTGCAAGAAGAAGAACTGCAACTGCCACGTACATATTTTGGAGTCATATATAATTATTGGCAAGGACACACAAACTGGTTTCCGTTGATTTTGAAGTGAAAACGCATGCAAGCAAATTTCATTACGTATACCAAATTTCATTAAATTTCATTCAGAACCACACCATAGTATACCAAAAGAGTTTATTTGTGGCCAAACAAACTTTTTTGCCAGCACTAGAGCTAAACCACTGTTAGATCTCATAACTGCTTCTTTTGTATCATCAAGCTAGAACATCAGCAGTCATGACATGACCAAGAAGGATCCCACAGATGAGAATCTGCTGTGCTAATAAATATACAGCTGTTTTGCATGCATGCATACGTTTTTTATCCTTATAACTTTTTAAGTAAATACACTAGCGTTAAATTTGCAACAAATTAATATTTATGATCTTCGTGCATTGTTATAAAAGAAATAAGTTATAAACCGTTACATATAGATGTACTTGATCTATTAAATATTTATATAATTTTGCCAGCAAGCGGTATTATTTTAGATAACATAGGCAGTTCAAACAAAGCTGTGTCTACTCATTTACCATTGAATTATTCCCCAACTTTTGACTTTGCCAATTTTATACCATGTTTGTCCTTCTGCTTACTCAAACATGCATCAATTGATTTTCCCCTAATTTTGTTTGGAGGCTCATAATTAATAACTGCAATTTGAGTGATTCCTTTCAAATAGATAAACTGTAAAAATGATCCGCGGACTTGGAGCAAGTTTTTTGTTTTTGCAAAACAGAATAATATATGACTTTTGGTATTTGATTTAAGGGCTGGTCAAAATAAAGACTTTTTTTTGCAGTATTTTATATCTACTGTAATTACATAACGTTGTTTAACGCTGTTTATTTAAAAGTAAAATGATTCAACTCCAACGGGCCTTGCAAAGGCTTTATCAAAATACATTGCCAACAGGACTCAAATCAGTTACGTTAGCACACAGCAAAAACATTGTTTTAAACTGTTTAAATTTACAACAATAATTTGGCTCTAAAATATTTCTGCAGTTTTTGAACATGCAATGTGTCTAGTTTTATAAATACCCTGGCGCAAATAGCACATAACATGAAGTGATGCATAGTATGGCTTACTACTCTTTATTTGATTTTATTTTGTCCAGACTAAAGACGACAAGAAAAACAAAATGCTGTAGGACATGCTTATAAAATATGTATAAAACAACCACACGTGATTAATTAATGAGCATTATTTCGAGCTCGTGTACCATCCAAAAAAGCATAGTCAACTTTTTTTTTATTGTTTACATGAGGAGGTAGATTGTGGTTAAAAATTAAAAAATGCCAAGTTCTGACGACCTATGGTGACTACGGGTGCTGCAGGGTCACCGATTGCTGGGCTTAAAACTAAGTATCTTTAAATCGGCTTGAGGTATTTCAGCGAACATTTGAATGTTGGAAGTAGATGGCATGTCAAACTTAAATGTGCAGTAAAATCTCCGCTGCGTTTGTTTGTATTCAAAGATAAAATAAGTGCATTTTGCAACATGTTTTAAAAATAAGATTCAATGACTGTTAGAATTGTATAAAGAGCACATAATTGATTACAAATTTGCTTGGTTCAGAAATATTTTTGAGTAAACTAGTGAATAGTGAAAACGCAAAAAATTTGGATAAATACTAAATTTCTATTTACCCTCTCGAAATTGACGAAGTTATACTTCAACAAAAATAAATCGTCTACTAAATCATTCATATTATAACAAAATTTAAGAAATTTGATCTTTTTCATGAAAAACAAAATTTGAAAGCAATTTGGCTAAATATTACAAGAATGGTGTTCAATTATGCAAACATATGATGTGTCTCACAAAAATCAAAACTCTGATAAATGGCTTGGTTTAGTGGCTATTTGATAACATATCAACAATGGCAGTACCTTAGTCCACGGAAGTGCATTGAAGAAAACCGTGCCTGTTTCATGAATTTTAATGTCCGTAATATGAATAAATCCGTTAAAATAATTTCCATTTTAATTAAGAAAGTTCAATTTTTTTACATTTGGATGGATAGCATATTATTGAGTACACGCTATTTTTTTACACAAGTATGAACGTTTAAATCTCAACAATGTACAAATTTCAAGAGCGCAATGAGACATTTTGTGTTCATCCATATTTCATGCAGTTTTCACTGTTAATAGTTGACGACGCCATTTTTTTGGATCAAGTAAATTTCTAATCAACTAATGTTTTTGGCCTATAAACAAACGGTCATTACTATTGATTTTTCTTATCATTTTGCAAAATGGATTTTCTCTTTGAATACAAACGAAAGCCCTCTTGGTTTAAATGCTTATTTGCATTTGTAATATCAACAGTTTCCCAAATGCAAATGTTTGCTAAAAAACTTCAAGCGGAATTTAAGATAAGCTTCAAATCCAACAATCACTGATTTTGGGTTTATCAAACCTGTTGTCACCCATGGTCACGATAAGTCGTCAAAATTTGGCAGTTTTCAATTCTCTATAACAATCTACCACCCGTTGTCAATAATATAAAAAAACTCAAATACGCTTTTTTGGAGGATCCACAAGACCAAAATGTTGCTCAATATTCACTACAACGATAACAAACTTTAAGCATTTGCTTTTAAAAATAACCCCGAGATAGAGTGAACAATCGTCAAGAGTTTATGCTTTGGAACTTTTTCTTTATTGCAGACTTTACTAAAGCCTGTTATTTTCTAAGTACGAAATCGTTGTTGATCCTACTGGTGATTTCCAATATTTCCACTATTTTAATTTAGAATCTAGTAATCTATTCAATTTACCGAGTTCAATTGAAACAGAGCCCATACCAAAATTGCCAGTTAATTAAAAGCATCTTATAAATTGACTCTCTCCGTAGGTATTGTTAAGTGCTTGACTGTTCCAATTATTGTTAGTCAAAACAAGGTTGTTGGCGTTTCTCACAAAACCAACCACAGGAACAGACATTATCTCGTCACTCTCTACTCCCAATCATTTATTAATGACGTTTTAAGCAAGTACAAAACCATGAAAGATTTGCACAGTGAACCAATTGTGTCATCGTCTCATGTTATACTAATGAACGAATTCGCAAAATCAATGAATCTAACTTTAAATGGTGACTCAAAGTTCAGTTACAAAAAATTTAAAAAACACCGGAAACTAAAACGCTCAGTAGTAATCTTGAGGGTAACGATCCCTTTTCCAAATTACAAATTTATAAAATACGAGCTACCAAATTGGAACAATTCTTTTGAACAATTACCCCAATTTGCTCTCTTTTATGGTCTGATATTGAATTTAGTGTACTGCGCCGTTCCAAGAAATAAATACAAATCTCCGTTGCAACTGCACATTTTCACAAATCCCATTGATTGGTATTGCAGGCTTGCAGTTGCTTTATCGTTTGTGGTAATCAGCTTTTTAATGTCTTGGAGTAATGGGCTTTTCCTCGTTGAAATACTTACTTTGAATATCTCTGTACTTCCCTCGTTGTGTTCATCTGAAATAAATGAAAAACTAGCAAAATCAGTTTTTTTGAATCTCTGGATGATACTCTGCATAAAGGTGACCACTTTATATTTAGCTAAAATCACAAGCCAAATAATCCAACCACCACAACCGGAGACATTACAAAACATGGAACAGCTAGTTGAAAAAATCATCTCATTGTTATATCCGAAACTAAAGATAATGCAGAGGGCAATGGTGTTTTTTCCGGAAACGAGAAATCCTTTCAAAGTAATGAAAACAGCATTCGCTTTTGCTAATAATGTAAAGGATGTTTAATGGTTTGTAAGTTTTCGAGTGTAATTGCATATGGGAATTGGGTAGCGTTTTTTGAGATATGGCAGACATCTGTATTGATTGCAACAAATACTAAACTTATCTTAAAGTCAAACAAACGTAAAACCAATGAAGAACGAACTGGCTGTTTAGGGAAAGAACCCGTACCAGGCAGTAATCAGTACTACATATTTCTGTCTCAAGAACAAAGAAAGTTCAAAGTTTTTCAATCGTTTCAACGGTTTTTTGATAGTGGCATATTTAAGAGATGGTTGGATGAACGACATTCTTGGATACATTCAAGACGTGTACAGGACCGTTCCATGGTGTTCAGCCCGACAAAAATGGCACATAAAAACGAAGTGCACGTTAAGGCTTTACGAATGG
>JAQFYG010003986.1:0-11670 GCA_034694325.1 Entomobrya corticalis | reverse complement strand
AAAAAAACTTTCTCTTTTTTTCTCACTCTTCCAGTCTTTCATTCTCGACAAGCACATCCCAATAAACGTAGTCGTTACACACCATCACCAGTCACCATCTTCTTCTCTTTTTACTTTCTCCCTCTACACCATTTAGATTATATGTTCTGCTTTCTCTTCCGTTTTTTCTTAATATATCCATACATAGTATTGCTCAAGTAGCCAGCAAAAAATACCGAAGATCAAACTACTTCAAGAAGCAAAAAGAACATATGCTTGTTCTTGTAACAAACAAAAAACCTCATGTGTGCAAGTACTTTCACTACTTTTACTCCTTCTTTTTTATCGAGTACAAAAAAACTACATACTTTTTGAGCATTGGTACACTGAAATAATATAGAGTTCCAACCAACATCAAAAAAAGTAAAAGCAAGAGAAAGCAATACCTTTCTCTTTCACCAAAAAACACATTTTAGAAATAGGAAGAAAAGGACGTCTATTTCGAAAAAAATGACGACAATGACGAGTACCATTAAATGTTAGTTGTATGAGCTCTACTTCAACTTGGTAGTAAAATAATCCAGTAAATGGGAATTTGGTTCTTCTTCTCTCATCTTTATTTTCTCCTTTCTCCTTCTTCTTCTGATGGTTAGTGTCAAGAATAGAAAGGTGTGTGATGTTTTCCTTGTTAAAAGTGTATTTTCACCATTTTAACAGAGAAAGAAAACAGAATAGTATGCTTTCTCTATCGCTTTCTCTATCTATTATATGCAGTAAATAAACATAAAGGAAAACACAAAACAGAGAAAAGGGTTACATCTTTGTTGATCCTTTAATCTCCTTTTCGCAAAAAAAGAAGAGAAAAACTAACAAAAAAAACTATATAATATATTGTTAAGGAAATTATCTGTCTTTTTTCGTCTTTCTACCTTCCTGTTGAAGATGACGTTATTAGGATTATTATTTATTTACCGACAAGTTGCTAGAAGAAAAAAACAAATAATAATAATAATATCCAGAGAAAGAAGAAAGAGATGAGATGAGGAAGGATAATCTTTTTATTTTGTGCAGAAGGTTATTTTGTTTGTCAGTCTGTCCAACAAAAATTGGTTCAACTTATCTCTCAACCTGCCACATATTTTTTTTTGCCATGGCAACACATAAAAATTGAAACAATAAACTAAACGCTTTCATTCAATAAAGAAATTATTAGAAAGAAAAGGATATATATTTATATTAAAAGATGATGCATCTCTATGGAGGGTTGTGGTGGTGGAGGAAATTGGAGGAAAATGAAGGGAACAGAGAGAGAGAGTTTTTGGAGGTGTGTAACCGTAGGGTATCCCCTTCTTGTGTGTCAGTTGAACCGAGAAAAAATATATGTATCTCTCTCTATCGCTGGATATTATTGTATTTCTTATCATATGTCTATAAATATATATATAAATGCCAGAGCCAGCAGCTTTCACTCTGATTTTTTTCTTTGCTTTCTCCAATTCCTTGTCTGTAATAAACGTCGTTTGTCAATCAGTGTTAATGCACGTCACACCCGATTGTCTGTTCATCATGTATACATCCTTTTAACTACTGGTGTAAATATAGGAATATAAGTTTCTCTTCTGCTTTCTCTCTTTTGTTCAGAAAGAAAAGTTGAGTATAGAAAATTAGCTTTACACTTTCACTTCACATACAAAAAGCAATATTGTTGTTTTAGTTGTTCTGGTCCTACAATAATAAATAGTGCTACATTTCGGAGGCTCTTTGAACAACAAAACGACCTTTATTTATATATATATAAAGGAAAAGTAAAAGGAAGGAAGTGAAAGCTGCTGTGTTTTTAGAGAAATGCAATTGCAAAAGAGACAGGTATCCATCTTGAAATACATAAAAAATGTCGATAGTCCGTGTAAATACAGAAGACAACAAGTTTGAACCCAACTTTCTCTGATTTTTTATATATTTTTTCTTTGGTTGTTCGTTAGTTTGAGCAATCTTGGTGAAAGCTGTAATAAAACAAAGTATCCGTCTAGCTTCAGACTTTTTTTTTATTACATTGGAAGATACACAGATAAAAATGATCGGATGCGAAGAACATCAGGAGGAGCATCTTGCCTTTATTCTTTATGAAATGAGCTGCAAGAAACAGAATAAAAGAAAGGGTTGATTTCATCCTCCTTTTTTTCTTTTTTCTCCTTTTACTTGCTTTCTATTTTCTTTTTCTTCTTCTTCTGCCTTCATCTTCCTGGATTTCCTTACCATTTTCCCCACTTTTTTTCTTATTCTTCCTCCTCTTCTTTCCCCACTTGAAAGAAACAAGAGAAAGAAGGAAAAAATCTTGAATACCAGACAATTTTCTTCGTGGTTTGGGAGAAAGTCGTCGAAATACAACTACACAATCACCGTACACAAGTCTGTCTGCACTTTTTCTTGAGTGTGCACTATACTCAATTGTTCTTGAGAATTATCTGCGTACATGCATAAGATACCTATATAAAAAGAGAAAGTAACATGTAGAGAAAGTAGGAAGGAAATATATATAATAAAATTATCTTATCTGCTTTTTTTACGAATGTATAGAGCTCCAGCTCCCACACACGTTTATTTTTTTTTCTTCTTCTTCTATTTAATCTGCCTATCTATCTGATAAACTACATAAGTTAACCCTTTATACCCCAAATCTATATTTTTTTCTTCTGTTGTTGATGTGGTAACAACACAAAGAAAAAAATTTTCTTCTTCGTCGTCGTTTTTTCTCCTCTCCTCTTCTTATTTTTTTCTTCCTTGTTAGGAAGGATAAGCTCGTTATCCGATCATCTACTTGTATTTTAACTTGGTTTACGTTTATTGTTATATCTCATCTTCATCTCTTATATATACGATCATTCTGGAGAAAAAGGAGAAAGTCTTGTGAACATTCACGTTTTATTTTATTTTTTATTATAAAGTTATGTGTGATGTGAGTAAAAGAGAGACGGAGAAAGACGGGGTTTCAAGGAGAAAAAAAATAAACGGTGAATGGTTGCAGACTTTCTCCAGAAACGAAAGTATCTTATATTTATATACATATAAAAATACTGAGAGAAAGCAATTGACGACCACTACCACATGTTAAATATGTGCAGTAGCAAGTAGGAGGTGGATGGATGTGGAGGAGACAAGATGGTGGCGGTAATGATGATGATCATGATGATAGTGAAAGTAGAAAGAGAATATATAAAAAGGAAAGTTGGCTATATTTTATTGAGTTTGTGTTTATAGGTGCACCAACCACCACCACTACTACTACTTTCACTGACTTTCACTGACTAGCGTAACGAAGCACTTCCTTCTTCTTCTTAGTCTTTTAGTTCATTCGAAAAAAAAAGAGAAAGAGAAAAAAAACAGGATGGATGAATGGTTGAATGAGACTTGATACCTATATTGATTTTACACTTGTGTGATCTATAAACACGTCAATTTATAAATATATCTTTCTACCTTATCATTATATATAATACATGTATGTATACATTAATACATTTATATATTTTTTCTCCTTGTGTCTAGGTGACTTTGGCAATTTCAATTCTCATTAGTCTCCATGTGTTCTTTCTACTGGTCGTTGAAATCATTCCTCCCACGAGTCTGGTGGTTCCACTTCTAGGAAAGTATCTTATCTTTGCCATGATCTTAGTTTCCATCAGGTAAGTCCTTTTTTCTTAAGAATTGACAAGCTAAATAATATATATATAAAGAAAGGTAAAGGTAAGAATAATTTTGTGCTTTATCTTTTTTTCTTGGTATGTATATCACTCTAGTAAAGTAAAAAAGGCCTCTTTCCACTTTCACTTTTTTTATAAATGAATGAAGAAAAAGGTAAAGGTTTTTTATATGTATATTAAGTGGATAATAATAAAATAAAGTTTGTTTTAAAGGGAAAATGTTTGTTTTTCATCAATTCTGTATTCTTTGCGAGTTTAGTGAGTCGCTGTTCAATGTTCAAGTCATTCCACTTGTTCTCCCTCGTGTTGTAAATGTCACCTTCTATTATGGATTAGGCCGAAGGGAAAATGAAAGAGCACAAGATGGTGTTGATAGGGTGGATCATGATCATGATGGCGGAGGTGGAGGAGGTGATGATGGGTTTTAGAATAAAGAAAATGCAAATAAGCCGTTTTGGTGGTTTTTATCTTTCAGGGTTGTTATCTTTGGTATCAACATTGGAAGTGAAAGTAGAAAAGAAAGCTTACGAGAGGTGAGAAGCAGGTAGAAAATTAAAGAAAAATGTAAAATAGAAAGGCTTGTTATTATATTTTTTTATTAAAAAAGGTTTTTGAAAGTAAGATTCCAATTTAAGGAGAAAACTAATTTTTCTTACTTTCACATTTATTATTATTATCCAGCAGATTCACTTTTTAAGTAACAGTCAAATATTTAAACTTAATGGAATATTGGTATCAAAAGAAATCAAAAGAAAGTAGATACAGCTTGTTAAACATGTTGATATATTATATATTTTGTTGTGTGGGGAAAGTATCATTATTACCAAAAGGAAAGTACAATTTTAAATATATATTTTTTATTACGTTTAATCCGAATTGTTAATCACATCATAAAAGGATTATATTTAAGTTTACTTTTGTATCTCAGAGAAAGCATAATGTGAAGAAAACAACTTTTATATTTATTGTAAGAAAATAATTGGATTCTTTTCTTTCTCTTTCATTGAAAGAATTATAAAAAGAAATATTTTTGAAAAAAAAAATATTTCCCTTTTCTTGAAGGTTTTTTATTTTGCTTTCTTTTCTTCTATTCATTTTTATGTACTTTCTCTTTCTTGTTGTTGTACAATATGATTCGCATGATAGAAAGATATTTTCAATTTTTTGAAAGATGAAATGAGAAAGATTTGAAGTTTTGAAATGGAGTTTTTTGAGCTAATGATAATAAATAGAAAGAAATATCAGTAAAGAATCAACATTATCGTCAGTATTACTATTATTGCTTGCCATATTTTTTGAAATATTATTGACTGACTGGATACTAAAGAAATTTCTCTTTTTTCCCTTGTTTACGCCGGTTGGTGCTGTGCTTTCCGAATTTATTTTCTCCATTTGAAAGGGAAAAAATCTGTTAAAATATTCGGACACGATATCAGATGCAATGTGATGCCAATCTAACATCTGCCAGCTGTCCTAGGTAATCCATGACATAAATAGGCTTAGAAATAGACAGATAGTGAAAAAAGGGAAAGTGAAGTAAACAGGACTAACAAGAGTGAAAGTTTGGAAAAAAAATATAAACTTTAACAATCGGAAATATATTATTATAATGATAAGCAAATAATGCATCTTGTTCATATTTTATTACTTTTCTAAAAACCATTAAAATCTACTCCAGATTCTACTACTTTCTCTACTTTCTCCATATTTCACTCTAGTATCATTACTATTATTAAGAAAAAATATTTTTATGTGACAAACTAGACTAAAAAAGTGACGGGAAAAAGTAGGAGAAAGTGAATGTCCCCTCTTCTGTGACATGAAATTCAAAAGGTAGACAGTGTGATCTTTGAAAAAAAGATGCATAAATATAAGTGGAGTGGGAGTCACTTGAACGGAGAGAAAGCACAAGAGAGAGAGAGAAAGTGAAATGGTTTTGAGAGAAAGACCAGAATACGAACTAAAACGGAGAGCTCTTCTGAGAAAGAGAGAGAGAGAGATTTCAAGAGAGAAAGCTGAGGTCGTAAACTAGAGTGATATACAGACTAGATTGTAAAATCGATGAGGTAATGAAGCCAGATAAGAAGAAAATTTTCTTATAATGTATGTGAAAGAGTGAAAGCACATCTCTCTTTCTCTCTATGACTTTCTCTCTTCTGATATGTGATGTGTGTTCTCTTTTATATTTTTTTTTCAGCATATGTGTAACGGTAGTTGTCCTCAACGTTCACTTCCGTTCTCCTCAAACTCATACGATGGCACCTTGGGTTCGCCGCGTGTTTCTCCATATTCTCCCTCGACTGTTGGTGATGCGAAGACCCCATTACTCCATCGATACGCATCGGTAAGTCCAATATAATCTTATATTTTGGAGAAAACTGGAGAAAGCATGATGTGCATGTTCCCACTTGCCCTATTTCCTTTTTCAGAGTCTTCTTCGTCTTTTTTGAAAATAAACCAATGCAATTTTCCCCCTCAACTTTATCAACATCATGGATGCATATACAGTGGAAAGAGAAAGTGGTGAAAGTAGACAGGGAAAATAAGAAGATGCTCTTTTTTATTCCTTAAGTACTGGCTAGACTTTTGAGAAAAAAAATATAAATAAATGTTACATAACACCAGACACTTTCACCAGAGAATATTGCAGGATGGACAGTAATAGAAAAACATGCAAGATTTTTTAGAGCTTTCTCTTTCAAAAGTGTTGTAAAAAAGTCGACGTTGGGAAATCCAAGATTTCCAGTTTATATATTTTTTCATAAGCTTATCATCGTCAAAGTTATTCCATGAACCAAAAAAGGCTTTTGAGTGATGATGTTGCCATGGTGATGGCGTTGGTTGCTATGATGCAAGCAAAAATATATTTTGTAGCTAAAGAAAGCATGATGACAATGTTGAACATGGAGTAACATCATAAGTATAAATGGAGAAAGTGAAACATGTCTTTTTGCAAAGGATTCCTTTTCGTTTTTTTTCAAACATTTCAAATCAACTTTCACTTTTATTCCTTCATTTTGCACTAGGCTCCGCGTCATGACTAGCATAGCAACTTGTTTTGATGATACAACTTTCCCTTGTAGAAAGAGAATTCATAGAATCATCACGCTCTTTTCCTCTTCTTCCTCCAAAATTTCTCACCATTCTGTTCTTCCACTGTATCACCACCAATCAAATATGTATTCCAAAGAAGAAGAGAAAATGAAAGAAATAAATAGGTAAAGGATGATACAGCAAAGGGTTGAAGGATATATGCTACTTTCACCACGCTCCAATATGTCTCCCAGCGAAAATCCTGCTGACACAAAATTGACTTCAAACAGGGTAGTACATTGCAAAAAAAATGAGAAACCAGCACTGGTTAAAGTTCCCATCGTCTCATTTCCTGATACCGATAAATTTTATTTTCGATAAACACAGCACGCATAATCAATATCGCTTTCATTTTAGAAACCATGACAACAAATTATATTGCATATTTATTCATTATTTGTGTGGTTGTGTGTGAGTAATATTTAAAATTATGGTAATAGGTATGCCAAAATACTAAAATAATAACTCAATTGATATACTAGATCATTTACTTTCTCCATTTTGCCAGAAATCAGAACGTTAACAATGATAAATTCTGTTATGACCGGGCTCGATGTTCATTATAAATATGATATAATTATTTTATCTATGAAATACCTACCTAAACTAACTACCTATTTCAGATGACTTTCTCCTTTGTATCTGTGGGTAAATTGTTCCTTGCTGTCGATGTGCTTTCTCTCTCGCTAGCGTTTTAATAGAGTAAAAGCTAAGATTTTCCTCATCAAACTATCTAGTCAAACTGCAGGTATTACTTTTTTCTCTTCTGGGTTGGTAGTGTGTCTCCCGCTTTCTCCTGACTGAAAAGATGCAGAGAGATGACAATGAAAGGAAAGCTGGTTGGGGGTATAATTATAATATAAATTGGAGATGGGTTTTCTAAAGCCCCCACACACATAAATATACATAATATTATAAAAGAAAATGATGAGAAATGTTTTTTTGGTTAGAGAAAGCAAAAGAGAAAGTGAGAGTGATACCGGGAGAAAATAAAAATTGTGTAGTATTCAAAGGGGCGGAAGCATCAGTTGGTTGAATAGGTTTTCATTAGTTCAAGTCATTAGACTCAACCTCGTCGTAGTCGTCCTCGTCGTCGAAGAGAAAACTAGAGAGTGAAAGCGAGAGACAAGAAGAGAAAGTCCTCCTACTACTAGAGCTGAACGTTTAATTATGCTACACTAATGTATAAAGTGTCTTGTAGGAAACTACTATTTCCCTCCATTTTCCATTAAATGCTCTCTTCTCCACCTTGCTTTCCATCATCATGCACCTTTCCAACTCTACTTTCTCTTTGCTGTTGTCTCGCAAAAACTTATGCACAAAATTGTATATATAAAAAATACTCTCGGCTGTTCACTCTTCATAATAATTTTAGACTCTCTTACAACACGTTTCTCCTGAATGACTTTCAACCTCTCTCTCTCTCTCCTACTTTCTCCTTGTTTCATTTATTATGCAAGGAACACTAACTATAGAGTTGTTTGGTGAAAGTCAAGAGATATTTTTATGGCTACAATATTTTTTAAAGGAGAAAGCTGATGAGAGAAGGGAAAAAACCTTGAATAAGAAAAATTATGTATAAAATATTATATACACATAAAATATACATAAAGCACACCTTTCACCCCTTTCACCAAAGATATATTCTCCTATTCTGAAAAGAGAGACAAAAGAGAAAGTGGAGGAGATAAATAAGAGGAGTACTTGGCCCGGGCTATTAAGCCATTTACTATGAAAAGTAGAGAGACAACAACAACGACCATCTTGTTCATCTTCATAATAGCCATACTCATGAAAAATCATTACAAAAAAGGAGAAAATCTTGATAATAGTTTTTCCAATTAGTGGAAAGAGAAAAAATCTGCTTCCAGCAGTGTTTTTTTCAGGTGATTGTGGAGAAAGTATAAGGGAATTCTTTATTCTTCTAAGGTTAATATATATAAAGGCAGGTTGTTTAAGAGGATGATGATATTTTGTGGAGAAAGTTATATGAATATATAAATGTTGGCCAAATATGATGATAAATGATGATGCCTTCACGTACAATCATCAGCTATTTTTTTGGCAAATAAATATCTATAAACATGTGCCTATATATACCCTCTGTTATTATTATTATTATGCATCTGTGGACAAGAAAAGAGAAAGTTAAAGGAGAAAGTGAGAGAAATACAGGCAGCTATTATAGTGGATGGGGATACATGTGGTCTGCATAGATGAGGTTGATGACGAGACTTGAATACCAAATCTGGTTTATAATATTTTTTCTTGACTTTTCCCTCTTGTTTTGAAGAAGCATATTAAAAAGAAAGCGGCTATCTGTATTTAAGATATATAACGTACTATACTACAATATATATTTGTATTTTTGTGTGGAGGGGGATGGAGGAAAAAAGATGATGAAAATGAAGATATAAAATGAGAGCAGATTCCTAAAGTCCAGATTTCAAAGCCGCGGTGGTAGCAGCCAACAAAACGGCATGTTTTTTTGGTAAAAATTCTTTCATCCGAGCATTTACACTGGAAAAAGACAGAAGAGCATCAGAACATCATCATTTCCATCCTCATCATCATGAAAATATATATAAGTTGTGTATATAGGTGAAAGGAAAACGTGGTGGTGGTGAAAGTATTATAAATATATTTTTATAGTTGATGATCGTTTACTACAGAGAGAAAGTAAACTGCTACTTTACTACAACTGCTTTCACTTTTTATATTTATATACAAAGAGCAAAGTATGTGTTTGTTGGTTTGTTACTTGCAAAGGAGAAAGTGCCGGGTATTTTGAATGGTAAAATGTATCTATAATGTATGGAGAAAGTGTACATGTATATGAAAAAGGAGAAAGCAAGAGGAAAAGGCAGGAAGAGCCATAGGGGATAGTTTCTAGCTCGTAAATTCAGAAGTTGAGCTAATGTGGAAGCTAGGGTTTTTGGCACATCAACATCCTGCCCGTACCCATTCCGTTGGGACTGTGGGATGGCCCCATAAAATATATTTTTTTCGTCTTCTGCTTTCTCTTCGTCTCCATCTTTTCTCTTTTTTAGTCATCTCTCTATCTCTCTCGCTTTTCTCTTCTTCTCTTCTTCTTCTACTGTCTTTGTATTCGTGTAAAATAAAAGGACATGGAGAATGGAAAGAAAGCAAAGAGGATGGGGCGATTGTTGATGGGAAATAGTGAAAAATGCGCTTAGGGGGAAAGTCATTACGGGGAAATTTTAGAGCGGAAGTATGTGAGACCGTATATATGTGTGTGTGTCTATAGCTAGTTGCTACTTACCAAAAGAGAAACCGAGAAGAAGTTGACAGCGTATGTGTGTCTTTTAGTGATATTCAAAGAGAAAGTAGAGAAAGCAAGAAGAAAGACATGAGCTCATCTCTTATGGAATTATTATCATCATCATCGTCTTCATTACTTACATATATTATCATTATATCAGACACATAAGTTCTTCAGTGTAAGCTTACAAGCTGTTTTTGTAAAGGCGCGACACTTGCTTTCACTTTTACTTTCACTCCCATAGTCCGTCATTCTATCACTTTCACTTTTGAGAGCTGTTACTCTGACACATGCTCTTATATAAAAAACAAACTTTGGAAGAAAAAATACAAAATAGTGAAAATATAATATTCTTTATGTTTTAATAGAACATGTACCCTTTTCTCCTTCACCGCGGTGGCGGTGGTTGAAATGAAACATCTATAAAATATGCAGCTTGTAATGTTATGAAAAAAGAGTGGAGGCACACATCACATCACTTTCTCCCACTTTCTCTCGATTTTAATGGCGCACTTTTGTGCTCTTTATTATGACCGCTTTAAAAAACAACATTAAAAAGTAAAAGTTGCTGGGCTGGAAGGAGGAAGTGAATGAGAGGAGAAAATTATATTACTGTTTTTCACTGTCATTTTACTTTCTCTCCGTGCTGATCAGTTCAACAATAAAAAATATAGTGCTCTTCTTCATTCTGTTTTTCTTCTTACAAATTTTATTTATTTTTTAAATGCAACATTACTTTCTCCTCAGAGAGCATTTAAAGCTTTGTCTCTCCAATGCGACATTTGATTGACACAAAGCGAATATTTTTTGAGAGAAAGTCCATTATTTTCTACTGACTTGTACAATAACAGCATATTATTATTTGCACGTGTTATGAACCTTATTTGAACGACTCTGCCTCCTGCCACTCTCTTTTATTTTCCAAGAAAGTATAAAAATATCTGCTTTCTCTTTTAAAGTGCTTTCGGATGACTGCATCAAGCTGATTAATGGCAGGGAAGCCAATTATCCTTGTTTTTAGGTTGACACAAGAATTTTTTTTTGGCTTGGAAAAAGGAAAAAGCAAAGAAAAGAATGGGGACGGAACTGATCCATTTATAGTTTTTTTTCTTGAGATTTTATATATAACCTTATACCTTCCTTTTACTTTCTTTTTGCTTTCTCTTTATAAATGTATATTATTCCCTTATTATTATTATTCTCCATCCTCCCTATTTTCGTTTCCATTCTTCTTCTACTTCCTCCTATTCTCTTTTTTTTATTCTTGTCCTTTCTCCATGTCAATTTTGATCATCACCGGAGCACTTTCACTTCTTGTAAGTAAGCACATATGACAGTCTGTGTGTGTGTTCCCATGCCCGTAGGGCTTCTTGCGGTGAATAATATGCAGAGTAGGCACCAGTATCTCTCTACTGCCTTTTCTTGCTTTCTCCTACTTTCATCTCCCTGTGTATGTCTGAACACAATGGAGGCTGCACATAATACAATCCTAATGTTTATAGATGGGATCATAATATGATTCCCCACTAAAATATAACCCTTTTACGTTTATTCTTCTCGTCTGTTCATGCTGTTGCTATATACACCAGTTTCTCTTTCTTTCTCTCTCTCTCT
>JAQFYG010003985.1:0-11670 GCA_034694325.1 Entomobrya corticalis | reverse complement strand
ACTACCAATCATTTCATTAGTCAAACTGCATTAAATAGCATTATAATCAACGATAAAGACCATTTGGTTTATGGTTAAAGATTCTCTCTCCCAAAACAAATTGCATACTTATTATAGTGCTACGTACTACCTACTTTTGTATATTTCAAACTCCAAACCAAAGAGTTTGTTTCAGATTCCTTGCCACATAGTCGAAAGGACTCACTCCTCTCTCATTGATTTTAACTCAATTAACAATAGCTGTCACATTGGAATGTCACTCATATGAGTCGTTTTAACAAATTTTCTTGTGTTGACAGAATTCTATGAGTTATTTTCCGAATACAGAATTTTCCAAATGACTCATACTCATGTTATTAGTCAATTTGTTTTGTTCGGAGGTTAAAGTAAAAATCTTTTGATGAAGATTAAGGAGATTAGTCACATTACAAATTAATGTTTTGACTGCTGAACTGAGAATTTTATTTATTAATTCTTGAACCATCTATAATAATTGGTGAATTATTAAGATGATTTCTAATTCTTGGAAAAAAGGAAGATACTTTATCTACGTATGCAATCTACTTCATTTACGGAAAGTCATCTTTCATTTGTAAGTGCTGCCACATAAAATTTTTGTAAAGGAAATTTTAGTATGAACTATAATTAATCACTCGTCGATTTACAAATCATGTAGACAGGTAGACGATTATAGAGAGACATACATAAATAACAATTTTAAAATGTATATGTTTTTGAAAAAACGGAACTAACGGAAGTATTCTTATGTTTTATATCCCCGTGCTATTTTGAAATGAAAAAATACATAAAATATGCTATTGTACGCGTAGCAATCGCATTGTAATCAATGCATGCAGTTTTTATAGATAGTTATTGCAGAAATTCTATCAATCAGAGTAGGAAGTTTAAAATTTCTGCGTTGAAAATAAAATATCAAATAATGAATGAAAAATAATATTTCACCCAGCATGTGTCAATGATAAACAGGGAATAAGTCAATTTTTTATCCTGGGGTTGCCACTTTGCCACATTGCCACGCTCGTCAGACGTGTAACAACTGGTGCACAATGAAGGATACATTGTCTGGTTTTTATTTTGCACTAGTTATAGGTTATCAGATTGTTCAAATTACATATGCGCCTTTAAAATGACAATAATTTTGTAATTTAATTGTGGTTTCATGGTGAGCATGCACATTAATGTTTGTTTGAGATAATCAGAGATAGTCCCTGCAATTTTTATTAAAATCATAATTCCTCCCTACTTGAGTACACAATAAGCGATAACAATAATAATTTGTTATAACTCGATTTAGTTATCATGTTTGATTTACAAAAGAAAGCGGCGGAAGTTGTTGAATGTGCATGTTACTTTTTATTGTTAATATGGACTTATTTCGTTTAATTGTTCGAAACCTGTTTCAATAAACTATTTATATAATGTAATATCACTGCATAAATATAAGTTTGACAAAAATAATTTGACTGCATTGTTATTAACGTTATCTAAGATTTCTCAAACAAAACAATTACTGTCTTTTATCATCTTATTTGCCTGCTTAATGAGCATCACAATACAAACAGGATTTGATTTGCAATTAATATAGCTTGACTGAAGGCGATGATTGCTAATAAATTATGCTGTAGATAAGTGAGTATCATGATAAATTTGTGTGATCTTTGACCAGGTAATATGGGTTTAGCAATGTCGCACAAGAAATTGTCTTGTAAAGAAGCACTTCATCAAAGGAAAAAATCTTCACTCAGGGTAAACTTATTATGACCACACGGTGCGATATAATTAGTACTAGTCCTTACTACATTTTTACCTAAATGCGCGATAAAAAATATTAAAATGATAATTACTATGATAATGAGAGGGACGTTACGCACAATATTTCGTAATAATGAGCACAGCAAAAAAATTTATTGTTGGAAGATAGATGCTATCATCAAAATGTGTACTTACAATGACGCTGATTAATAATTAATTTTACAAAGTTAATATATTGTGTACATTAGCTAAGAGATTGAATTAATCTATAATTAGCTGCCCATCTTTTAGCTTAATCTTAATCCCAGTCACAACAAAATGCTTACATGCACGGAGTTAGCATCAAGGATGTTTATTATTATGTACCTAACTATGTAGAATTATCAAGTCAGACAGCCACCTGAGGAGATGCACATGCAAGCGTTTTTTTCTGCAAATTGCATCGCTGCAATGAGCATCAACTTAATTATGATACAGTGCAAACTCAAGTTAGCATATCCATTAGCAATTTGGGAATCTCATGTCAAGGCAATGTGATTAACTTGTGTTGAGATGTTTTAGTATAATCCAATTTTATCTGTAAAGAAGACTGACTGTTTTAAGTTCGACACTTGCTTGTTGTATGAATGGTTCTTAACTCTTTTGTTTTGATAAAAATGAGCGAAGAAATACTGTTTGGTTAGTATATTGGAAGAGATTTATGTATGAAAATGATGTGGTTATAAACAACCTTTGTGCTGTCTGCTTGTCATATAAAATGTAATGGGACGTTTAAGGTGTTTAAGCAGTAGTAAATTAGTTTTCACAACAATACGATGGTTAAAGTTGTTATGAAAATGTCTGAATTATATTTTTGGATAAGACGTATATGTATGTATTGGCTGTACTTTTGTGAATTCATCCTGAAATTAACGAATGTAACTAGCTAAACCCATTTAAGGAAACCCAAAAAATTTTGTTGCTGGTCTTGTGTAACGTCTTATTTCTATATTCATCAATTAGGCGTACGTCAAACAATCATTATTGTTATCAAAAGTGAAGAATCAGAAAAGCAAGTAACTAGAAAGAATGAAAGAAAAATCTGTGTTCTTCATTCTCTTAAGAATATACTAAACTAAACCAAAATGTCCACTGAGATATATTTCACAATCCATGGCACAACAATCCGATTCAGCAGAATGAATAATTGGAAGAAACCAGATACGTACCTCCTTAATATTAAGCGATTGTATTCCTGGAGAAGAAAAGTAAAAGTAAACTACACTTGCTTACAACCATTAAAACAAGGTTGCTAAAGGCAGACTAATATATCAACCGTCAATGCACTGCTCAACATTTTCTTGAAATGGGAAATGGGCTATGCTCTGCCGGTTCTCTGAAATCGCTTATGAGTAAAGAGATAAAATGCACTGATACCAAATAAATAAGCTAACAAACGCATGGTTTCGTTTTTTCTTAA
Source organism: Entomobrya corticalis (assembly GCA_034694325.1). Classification (NCBI taxonomy): domain Eukaryota; kingdom Metazoa; phylum Arthropoda; class Collembola; order Entomobryomorpha; family Entomobryidae; genus Entomobrya; species Entomobrya corticalis. The sequence continues at coordinate 8,438 of JAQFYG010003985.1, read as the reverse complement.
AACTCAACAGCAGATAACATTTTCTTCGTAAACATGATTTTTAAGCATTCCCAGTGTACACTGTACACTTCATTTCATGCCTACCACTTTGGTAAATATCCTTATGGCAGTTTCCAGATTTTTGATTGTTGCATTTTACGTAATATTTATACTTTTATTACTTAGGTGTATACCGCTACTTTGTCATAATAATTTTGCGTAGCATTGCATAAATAAAATGGTTTGGGGTTACATAAAAGCAAAAATGTATAGAGTTGTGTTAAGTAATTCCACGCAGCCAGCTTCTATTTTGTGTGTACAAAACACAAAGAAGTAGCGTGGATGATTTATTCGAAACGCGTCTTGTAATGTAAATAGTTGTACGCAATCCGTTTCATTTCAAAACTCCAACATCCAAAGCAAATAAAACAGATTGAAAGATAGCGTGAGTAAGATGATGATGATGATGATATTCTTTTTTCGGTTGATTGTTATGAATTCAGTGAAGCTTTGCTGTTGGCTGGTATTACATCAGTCCCCACAATCTCAGTCACTCTGCAGCATGCGTAAATAATATAAATATGCATCTTCTCAACTCAAAGAAGAGGAAGATGAGCCGAGATTTTTTTTCATTTTATCTATTCTTCATATAATACCTGAGACCTTAGGCAATATTTACATTTTCTTGTTTGCTCCCATCTCATCTATGGTGTATTGCAGAATGAATGCAATTATTTATCTGCTGCGCTCATTCACGGTGGTCGAGTTTTAAATGGAAAAAGATTATGTAGAATTTAGACAGAATATAAGCTCATGATCATAATGAAGAATGGAATGGCATAATAATATATTGCATATCAATTTAAATTTAAAAAGTATAATATATATAAGCATTGTAGTTAAAAACAGCGTTGGAAAATGTAAATTTGCGTACATTTTAAAGAGATGTCCCAGTTACTCGGTGAGTAGTGGCGGCAGGCCTTCCGGTTGTTCTTTCGTAGGACAAGGAACAAGGATTTTCGTTCATTTTGTGTTTTTGCTTATGTCTGTCTTCTCAAGATGAGGAGTCTTCTTTATAATAATTCAACTTCGTACAGTGTGCAAAATGTAGACACGATGTGGAAAGATGAAAAGTAAAACGAAGTATGCATTTTAAATATGGGAACGAACGACTCCTTCCTAGATAACTAATCCAATTTATAACGCATCATCTTCATCTCGGAGAATAAAAGATGAATTGTTACAATGCTTCCGTATAAGTAAGCATTCATCGGATGAGCATACTTAATACAGCATGACGGGAATTAATTGATCGCATTACCATTTGCCCATATTTGCCAGAGCTGTCTGGTTCTTCAACAATTTTGGTATGCGCATTTTTGGAGTGGAATCTGTTTTCACGCTCAATGTTCTCCTCCTTTTTGCATTATGTACACCGCATGCACCGATTACTTAATACTTAATTCAACTCTTGATAAATATGGAATGATATGATCTGATAATGTAATTCGAACATGCTTTTTACATGGAAAAATTTGTAGACCTGTTGCTGTCTTCTTTTGAAAGTGAATGTTTCTTAATTTTGCTTTCACATTGCGTTTTGCTTTCCTGTAACATACAAACAGAGCTTTGGGAAGTCAGTATATACCTGTATATGTGACACATTTGAAATTAAACCATGAAATAATAACCCCTGATCTGATCACTTAAACATGATATAATATAATATGTGCGCGGTTGAAAATCACACAAAAAATCTGATCATCCACACTCTTTCGGCTCACGTGCTCAATATTCCCTTATTTTATTCCATTATTCATGCAGTTACTTAAGAAGCATAACAGTATATATTTATGTTATGGGTGTTCGTTATGTATTGTGCATTAAAAACGTAGCATCCATATGAAAATGAACAAAGTGATAAACATTTTAATATAATTATCCGCTCTGTTCATCCATTAGCGCATTTTATATGTGTGTGCGTGCGTCACTTCATTTCGTTTTTTGATCAAGTCCAATAAAACTGACTTTGAAACATTACGTTCATTTGTTCAGCTCCATGCTTCTTTGAAACCCTATTTTTATTAAAGTAATGAATATTGTACATTATCAAAAGACTAGTAGCTATGTACATAAGCTTAATCTAGAATCCCAGTCTTAGCTATCTAACTAGGTAATAATCAAACAGCAGTTGATTTAGGATGGTCATTATTTATGCTGATAAAAATCTTTTGGCATGGCTAATTACATACTTTATAAATGGCTGAGTTTTGCTGTGAATACTTTGCATATGTAATTATTATATCATCACCATGATCTTCATCAAACTTCATGCTCCATGTCGTGATGTTCTACCTTTTTAGATACGAACTCTTTGTCCTGATTCTTCTCTCGTGTGGAATTATATTTTTTATGAATGTCCATCTGTCCATTTTATTTGGCACAATTTGCAGTTCTTCTATATTTGCGGTTCAGTCGATAAGATTCAAGTCTTCAGCACGAGCATGAGAATTTTGTGTGCGCAATGGCAATAATACATCGTCCAAAATAACTAAAATCTAATGTACTAGCCTTGGGTAAAAACAAACATTACGCTGTTTATATTAGTTGATTCGTTCATTGTGTCTTCTTTGCCCCTTTCAATTTCATTAAATTTTGAGCAGACACATGATAATATTATGTCCAAAAATACAATCAGACAAAGCAAGCCAATGTATATTTCATTCATTAAATCAAAGTGAAGAGAAGAGTTGCTGATTGTGAGTGTGTTGTGTGATATGTGAGTACAAATATAAAAAAGATTTTTGCCCCTGAATAGAAACGAGCATCATGTAATCCCTGTATTACATGCAGAGTAACATAACATATTTTGGAAGCATTTCTTTCATTGTTTATTTAATCCAAAAGTGCCTGCATAGGTAGGTATATATCCAATAGTGAATGTATATCACTATCATCGCGGCACGACGCGCGATGAGATGTGATCACAAGTCCCTGATTAACACAGGGAATTAATTTATTGGAATACACTTCATTTGCTTTTTGGAATCCTCGCGTTTTGTTTTTATTATTGCTATTACTTCTGGGTTTGGGTTGTACAAGTCAGAGTCAGACTAATATACATTTACGAGAAACATGCATGAAAATCTCAAGGCTTCTAGAAACAAGTGAATGAATCGTGTGATCGTGATCAGTTTGAGTGCGATCAAGATGAGCAGGATTGAACAGCTATAGTCGCTGGTAAATTTCCTCGCTACATGGCAATTTAGATTGGTAGAGAAAATGTATAAAAGATCTGATCTTCTGACTGTTTGGCCATTTTGATTAAAGTAAAAGCTGATGCTAGTGATCTGATATTAAGCTACATCACACAAATGTCATGTTTTCCTTCTACTTTGTTTTTACTTTTACTCTTTCCTGATGAGTAACAAGATAGGAATTCCTGCGACTTCATTTTAGAGAGACACGAGAATGAAAATGTAGTAGATGAATGGTATCTTGTGTACCTTACAATGTAAAAATAAAAACTGTTACATATTACCAATGTAGTCCTTGAGGCAATTTTCAATATTGCTATTTACTTTGTGCTTATGAATATGTTGGTAGGTTTGTAGGAGCAAGGATAAATACACGCACTGTAACTTCCTGCGGTGGTCAGCCAAAGTCCATTCAGCTAGTGATTGTTTTAATCGCATCTCAAAAGTAAAAACAAATGAAGCTGAAATGAATGATCACAGCAATAAAGATAATGACGACGATACAAATTGAAAATTCTCGTTCTTCTTGTCTTATGTCTCATCATCACCGTGTGAGAATATGTTTGTGTGGTATTCCGTCATCAGGGAAAAGGGAGTGAAGGTTGCTCTCCTGTTTTTGTATGTCCACGGGTCATTTCCCTCGCATATAAGCAATCAATGATGATAAAACGGACTTTGCTAAATACACAAACTTACTCAAATAGATTGAAATGAGATGAACGGGAGACAGGATCATATGAAGGGGGAAATGCCACTCAATAAACTCAAGGAAAACTACAGTTACAGTTGATGCAAAATGCTTGCAATTTTTATCAGGGAAAATCATAATGGACTTGGGATAAAATTGACAAGACAAGAAGCTTAAATGTAATGAAACGAATAAAAAATCACTAGAAAGCAAAAACTTTTTAAATCTCAGTTAGTACTGTTAGTAGTACTATTACAATTTTTGTATGCTGTTTGTTTTAAAGTGTGATGGATTATTAAATGGCTTGTCTTGACATGTGTGGGAGACATACAATAAAAGATTTTAAAGAGAGCCACACAAAGTCAGTCAGTAGAAAATATGGCAGCTGATGTTATACAGATCCACACTTTCATTGTTTCTGTTAATGGCCTTTTTCCAATTAATTTAATGTTGTCACTCTGACACCTTTCGTTTCCCCTTCATCACACATCCTCAAATGAAAATGGCTATTCACCAAACGTTTAGTAGCGTTAGTATTATTGCAGTATATTTTATTTGCCACTAAAGCAAAGTGTATTATCAACTACCCCGTCACAGAAACGTTATCATTATCGTCATTATATTTGTCAATGAAACGCTCCATAAAAGTGTTTTAATCAAGTCCTTCTATCATCGTCACAACACTGTATTTCCCTTTCGAATATTTATAGGGAAATCTCTATATACCATATAATATACCACCTATCCATGTGGAAAGCAAATAATAAAAACCGGTGTGATTTACAACATCCATAAAAATAAATGGTGATGGGATGAATAGTTAAGACAAAAATGGAATAAGAATAGGGAGCGCTGTATATATTAAGTTAGCGGAATAGTGGGGTTTTATCCTCGCTTCTGGGAAGATCATCAAACAATGACAATGACACACACAATAATAGCTTTTTACATCAGTGTTTACATTTATTGTTATTACACTATTCAAAAACCATAAAAAATATTTTGTTGTTGTATTTTCTTCGTCACTTACTATTTTTCGTTTTTGTTGAGCAATAATCTGTGGTTTACATCGTCATCATGATTGAATCAAGTAATTAATCAACCTGTGTATATAAATGTAGAAACTAAAAGGAAAACAAAGTATTAAAAAATAGATGATTATAATTCTTAAATACAAGGAGACTATACCGACGGATATGCAAATCTGACCGCCTGCCTGCATGGTGGTTTTTGAAATTAAAACTTGTTGTTTCTGTTTAGCGAAACAGCACAAGAATAAGATTTCCTGTCGTTGATGGCTTGAATGATATATGTCCTTTGACATTTATTATTAAAGCCTTAGCATTCTTTTTGTAACTCGTGTGAAGATTTTTTCCTTTTTATCCTGGTGTGAGTTTACTATATCATGTCAATATTAATAATGCATTCCACACAATTGCTTTTAACTGATGCTAAATGCCAGATTATAGATAATCAACAACAAGTAGGTAGTTAAGTCCATTTTTGTGCTGTAGTAGGGATGATGATTCCCTTATCGTTTGCATATAAAAATACTTTTTAAAAATAGCACAGTGACAGTGAATGATATAGTGCATTAAATATGAATAGAAGTTCTTGTACTTGTCACCTGTCTTTCTTCCCCATTTGAATTGGCTATTCGAGAAAAGGAAATAAAGAAATAGAAGAAACAATAGTTTCTTATTGTTTCTTGCAATTTATTGCCTATTTTATTAAAAATACTATAAATTATAATATTATTTTATAACAATTTGACGATCACCACCACCTTGAAGAGGAGGATCTCGCGACAGTCTCGTTAACTGTTAACAAACTGGCGGTGTAAAGCCTTCTAATTACTTTAACTTTCCGTTTATATTTTTGATTCCACTCGCAAAAGACTCGACTCGCTTTTTCCTTTCGCTTTTTTTCTGTCATTCTTTATCCCCTCTGCCAGCCATTTCGTCATCATTTTCTTTGACACTCTCACAATCAGCGCACTTACAGCGAAGCAGTGACAATTGATACAAATGTAATTCGTAATAAAAGACAAAGGCGTTGTGTAAAAAGGTAAAAAAAGAAAAGATGTTTTATACAATGTCGTACCATAATTTTTTATTTTGTGAATTGTACATTTCCTCAATCGTTTTGGTTCGCGCTTATTATTTTATTAGTTAAAATACAAAACAACTACAAAGTTCAAAAGACGGATAATAATCGTCATCATCATCGATCTCATCAGTTTTCGCTTTTAATATATCCAACTGAATAAAAACAAAACAGCGGTTTGTGTGCTGTTTGGACGTGGACGATTACCCTTTTATTACTGATCCATGTCTTACATGCAATTTTCATTGTTGTCTTGTAGAAAATTATGTACACGGACAGTTGTTAAGATGGTTGGATGGTTTGTTTTGTGTTACTTGTGATGTTCTTTATTGACTTGACCAACACCACCAGAACCATAATACATTTTTATGACATCAAGTCATAACTTTTTGCCTGTTTTGTTGTGTCTATCATTCCCTTGCAAATGAATTTTTATATGAGCGAACACTATATTATGGTATAATTGGTGACGGTTTGTATTGTTGCGTGAACTGGTGATGTGATAAAATACTATATTTGTAGTGATTTGTTTAGGATATTACAGTCTCGTAAAATAGCAATTTCAGATGCATAGAGGAAATGATAAAACTTTGAAAGAAGCTCAAGTGGTGAGCCTTAAAGATGTTGACGATTACAATCATAAAAACATATATTGTTGGTCTCTGGTCTACTCAGGGTGCAAGTTGTGTAATGTGGTGAGCCTTTGCAAATAATTCATTTTGCCAGTGAAACCAACAAAAAATGGTCTTGGTGCAATATTATGGGTTTCCACAAAATAATATGTAGTCACTCAACTCAGACTTCTCCACACAACGGCGTGACTAAATCACCATCATTCATTCACTATTCACTTTACTGCTGACGTTTTTTAATGGTTCGTTTAGTTGATATGCCAAAAAAGTTGTGTAGCATTGTTTCATGATGTGCAGTTTAGTGCAATCTCAATGTTTTGTCCCTTCATCATGGAGGACTTTTGTAGGTACTCCATTCTTGAGAGTTTATTGTTGCTGTCGTTGTATAACGTAATTTTCAATAAAGATGCATTTTATATTACATCTTCTGCAGGATGAAGTAATTTTTTGTTTGTATAAAAATATAACGTTCTGTATTCCTTTTTTCTTAAAATAATATTTGACCGGATGCGAGTTAATTTAAAACAATATTTTGATTGTTTCATACAATTTTGAGTTGTGCTGTGACTAAGTTAAAAATTGCATGCTTCCATAAGATGTTATAAAAAATGTTATGTGTGTTGTTCAAGTGCTTTTTCTAGTTGCAAGTTACAATTTCCAACAGAGATTTGTCGTTGCATATTATAAAGTAAAAATGACAAGGTGAGTTTCCACTCTGGGTTTGCTCTTGTAGGTTAACTTTGAACTTTGGGGCTTCTTGAAACAAAGATGTACTTGAGTTCAAGGGAGTTCTTTGGATAACCTCAGTAGTTGCCATTAGTCTAAAAAACTGTGCAAAGATGTGAAATCAAAAAAGTTTATAGTTTTGATAGTTCAAAAACTGCTGAACTAGTTTTGGTGAAGATTTAATATAATATGTGCCCATGTTGTGCAGTACTTGGTATTATTCCATTAAAATGGCTTAATTGAGGTATAACTAGTGTATATATACGCCGTGCGTGTGACTAACGTGAGGTGATCTGTTTCAAGTGATAACTTGTTTAAAAGCAAGCAAACTGGATTAAAACAAATGCTCATTCATTTACAACTATCATGTTGATGAGAATCCATGTAGGTAGTTGTGATAAAATATTATTTTACATTCCAATTTATCCGCATTTCGTCATTCGTTCTCGCTCGGTGAACCTGGTATGGTAGCCAAATGGTAGCGTTGTCATCTTATTTTAAACCAAATCTTGGTTCTAAAATGCAGCCATGTGTTCTACATTGAAATAATTAACTAAATATAAAATGACAACACTAACCAGGAAAAGCTTAGTAACTGATTCCTGCTACAATTATTACATAAGCTATGAATCACGCGTTATTGATTAAATATAACCTAAAAACTACACATCTACACATTATCTACACTGACGTCTGAATTTTGTTGAATTATAGCAAAATTAATTTTAAATAATTATAAATTCTAGCATCGAAAATCCTTATTTTGTATAAAAATACACACATAATGTCCAAATTATTGTTTACAAATTAAACTGTAAGTATATCAGAAAAGCAATAGTAAACATGACTGTTTGATTTAGAGCATAATGTGTACCGTAGTGAGCCACGATGGCAAAGCAAATAAGAGGGCGTGAAAATATCGTACGTTCATTCATCTCGTTCATGGAACTTGCTCTATATTATTATTTTCTTGTTGAATATCGGATACGTAGAATACGTATGTTAGATATTCAATGCGATGAAGATCCTGTCTGGCTGTCTGTCTGTCTG